>JAQIWH010000596.1:0-44841 GCA_034695005.1 Cryptops parisi | reverse complement strand
CACAACATTTCAAATTATTTACAAGTGTTTGTTGCTTCAAAACTGTGTCGGAAACAAACTTTTGAGATGGATTTCATATCTATGATCGTTTTCCTTCTTACAGGCTAAACGGTGGATTTTGGTGAGTGTTTATGGATTTGTCTTAGTCTTACGAGTGTCACTGGGTTTGCACAGTCGATGTTTTCTAAAGTAATCTTGTTCATTTTCTTCTTCACCTAACCTAAACTGTGGATCATGAGTATAAATCTCAGTTTAAGTTAGTTAAAACGTGAAAAGTGAGAAAGGCTAGTAACCACATTAAATTTCTTAGTTGAAAATAAACTTAATACTAACGTTAAATCTGAATGACTTTGAGCAGTGGTGTTGACTTTTGAAAAAATCCATGGGTTCCCAATTGACGCAGTTGATCAAGTGTGCAAAAAGGCAATATAATTGAATGTCGTTTGTGAAATAACCTTTAACGTAAGTATAATCTGATCCAATTTATTTCGTTAGTAACGACTTAACCAGAAAATCAGAATGTTTAAATCAAACTATTATGGTCATTATAAAACTAGATGCAGGTTTTTTTATAATGATGGGGGAAAAATTAGATAACTTGGATAATTTTTAAAATCATTGATTTTCAAAAAGTAATATCTCAAGATATCACAATATTTTTTGTGAACGAAGATGTCTACTTCATCATGCATATGTCATTTACCTTTTATTTCAGATTTTATCGATCATCGCTATATCATCAAAATCATAAATAATGGCAAATCATAATTTTAAATGTATGCAATTAAACGTTAAAGTATTTGATTCAATAACAATACTTTTCAATACACAAAAACATTAACTTATTTTCATTAAAAGTTAGATCTTGCACTCTGAATAACATTATTAAAAACTGAATAAAAAAAGAGATTTTTGCGAAAAAATGCTGTTTCCTTAAACGTTAATTTATGTTTCAGAAATGTTTTTTTATAATGTGCAATTCCATTCACACACTTTCAAACAGAAGCATTGCTACCCGATTGAGCTTCTCTGTCATACACTTGTGCAGCATGTGCTGCGTGCATCGGGAGGAGCTTTCAGCGTCATTATGACTTCGTGGTAGCCTGGTGGTCAGAGCATTAACCTTTGGCGGTAGTGATCCAGGTTCGTCTTCCACTTATGCTATGTGGATTCAGGTTGGGGTCTGACATCGCGGGGGCAGGTTTTCTCGGGGTTCTCCCGTTTCTTCCCATAAAACATGTTCCATCTTCCTCCTCACCTCATTATCATTTCTGATTTCAATAAAGTCTGAGGGCCAGCCGCTAAACTCAAAGTACTTACCGCCTCTCATTCTTAGCGTTGTTTGGTTCACTTACGAATGTTCCATTAACCACTATTTATAATTATAAATAATTAAACGCATTTTATAAATTTAAATTGGTGGCATTTTAACAGTACTGTAAGGTAGTACAGTACTGTTATAATTTGGAAAGACTCAATATAATTGGGTCATCAGTTGTTTAGCTCACTTCATGGTCATGAAAGAATTCACATTGGTGGAAAACTTGACGAATTGAAGCACCTGCAAAAAGTGCTTACTCAATCATCAGTACCCTACATTTGTATGTTTTTCACCCATGTGAACTGACCGTTTTTTAGCTTTGTTACTCTTTAAAGCAAAACAATAACTTGCGAAAAAACAACAATTTACCACTTGCAAAAAGAGCTTTCGATCTTCATCACATTTGAAACTTCGTTGAAGCGTTCACCCCAAGTGAAAAATATTACGAATGTACTACTTGCAAAAAAATGCTTCTTTCTGGCCAAATTCATGAAAGAACTCACACGGGTGAAAAATTTTACGAATGTTCTATAAAAAAAACCTATTATAAAATACTAAAGGAGTTCTTGTGTACTCTCATATTTAAGTGTGCCAATATAAATGTACAGTATATAAAACACACAATACTGCACATCGGCCTTGTACTGATTGTTAAAATAATATCAATTTTTCTGTTTCGAATTCTTCTTACTCGATTTATTTTACTGTCCTTCAACTTAGAGAAGTTCGACTGTAGTACTGCAGTACGTACATTCACCCATGCGAAAACTTTTTCATAAATTATTAGGACACAAGCCCAAACAAACTTTTTTTTGGAACGTTTGTAAGGTTTTTCACCCGTGTGAAATCATGGTTTTTCACCTTTGTGATCTCTTTAATGATTTTTTTACTTAAGAAGCCCAACCAAGCGAACTTTTTTTTTGCGGATATTGTACCACATTTGTAAGATAAATTAAAACTCCAACGTGGAAAAAAATGATGAAAAAATGTCCTACCTTGGACCAACTGACCGGGTAGCTTAAAGATGAAAAAAGACCGACGTTTCGCCCCCTTTTTTTCAAAAAAATTACTTAGGAGCTTGATCACGGTAATATAAAACAAAACAAGACACAAACAAAATATACTAAACAGATAAGACGAAAACCAACAATGAATTTTACCTCATCCTGACCAGAAACCAACAACTATTTGACATTTGGACTATTGGATATTTTTTCATCATTTTTTTCCACCTTGGAGTTTTGATTTATCATGTGTTTTCGGGTAGGAAAGTCTAAAACATTTGTAAGGTTCTTCACCTGTGTGAACTTTTTGCATTTTAGTACTCCAAGCATCATCTATTTATAGTGATCGGTTTTTAATAACTATATAGGCTTAAAGTAGTGAATTATATCATTGCAGATATTGCAGCACTACGCTTTGTGAGTCATTACATTAACACTGCAGATATCGCATGATCAAATCACTATGGTGAAGCAGATCAAATTAAAGTTGTCAAAATCTGTCACTAGATGGCGCTAGTGATATCAAAAAACCCAATTTCAGTCATGATCATGATGCTCCTCGGCTCATGACTTAAACTACCTTGGGCTCATGACATAGAATCAAGTCGCAAACAGGCTCATGACAAGTTGATCAAGTTTAATTCTTGTGTTCTTATATGCATGCGTAATATTTCTCACTATAACAATGGCCATAAATTTACCTCCTGTTCCTCCTGTTTTGAAAACTATTCAACACTATCTGAAAATTGCTGCAGAACATGAAACCAGGGATCCAGTTATTGCTTACTGGAGTAAGTAAAATACGTTGTTACACTAGGTTCCAAAACATGTGCCACTGTTTTAACAAATTTCTATTTCATTATTATGATGTCAGGTAGACTGTATTCTCTGCAAAGTGGTTTGAATATCGATAAGAAGTCGAAGGAAAGTATAATGTTTCTCACTGCGTTAATGGGATGGCTGGAACAGGTGAGTTGTTGGACTTTTTGAATGTAAACATCAATAAATAGAAATTGGGTTTAGTTTAAATAAAAAATTAAAAATTTTTAGAAAGACCAATACAAGATAACTTATTAATAGTTTGTTTGTATGTTTCACAATCGAATCGTTAAAGTGGAGATGAGTGTATCAAACATGGCAATACGTGGTGCGATCAACAAGTTTTGGGTTGACAAATTGTGCGCACTGGATGCCGTACAAGGGAGATAGATTTGAAAGTACACATTATGTATGCCCTGTTGCATTCCTTGGTACTCCAGTGGGGAACCTACATCACTAAACGTGTGCAGTCGATTACTCTTATACGACTGATGATGGTGATGGTCAGTGATGTAACCATGTACTTTCATTACAGACCTTATAATTGAAAAGCTCCACATTTGCAAAGCACTGTAAAGTGGAGTACTACTGTACATTAGTTTTTAATTTATTCTATTTATTTAATTTAATTTATTTATTCATTATTTTTGGTTTTAACTGAAAAAAAAAAAAGCGAAATCAAAAACGTCAACTTGATTCTGGGTATATCGGACTCTTTGTTTTTGGTTACAGAGGAAAAAGGAATTGAGCGCAGATGAAGCGATAATGAGTGAAATAGTTGCTCAAGCTCATGTCGAAGAGTATGGATTGAAACTGTTCATGTGGGCTGATTCTGAAGACAGGGCAGGAACGTTCAATAAGTGAGTTTGTCCATTATGAGACCTCTTGTTACTGTGGATGCTGTTGGTTCTTGCATAAGTAGACCTACCTTTTTTTTTTTTTGCATTTATTTTTATTTCATCTTATTTTAATTAAAGGGCCCCAAGCAACATAGTGATAAGCCACACTGTTTTTTTTTTTTTTACATCAAACTGACATGACATTTTTTACAAAAAATGTTATTTTAAATTTTTTACATTTATACAAAAATGTCTTTTACATTTTTTACAAAAAATTGTCATTTTACATTTTTACCAAAATGTCATTTTACATTTTTCAGAAATTGGCAACATAATAGAGAATCCTATATTGCTGTTCATTATAGGATGCTATATGGATTTTTTCATCAGAAAAATAGTTCTCAAAAATCTGAAAAGTATATCATTATGTTGCATGAAGCCCTTTGATTTTATTATACAATTGACATTATCCATTGTTTTTTATGGAAATATAATGTTATCTTTGGGAAATCATATCAATTTGTTGACTCATGTTTAGATTACTCATGTCTAGTTGCATACTAATACATTGAAAATATTTAATGTAACCAGAATTTAGGTTTATATTCAGTAATTTTTTTAATGCCCACAAATGTTTGTTCCTGGAAAATATCGTATTCACTAAAACCACAGTCGGTTGATAATAAGATAGAAATTAATGCCAACAGGCAATTCAAATTGTAATATTTTTTATTTTTATTTTTGGATATATTTTTAAAAATACCAAAAAATAGAGATAGTCTTCGAATTATGGACTAGTTCTGTTTCACAGGTCTGTCTGTCTAAGTCGAATTTGTGTGTAAGTCGGAATAATTAGGTATTTGATGCTAGTCAAGTCTTTTTCTAGCTTCGAATTTAATTATATTGTATTGCTTGAGTGACGATTTTTTGCTTAAAAATATTAAAAGTAAAAAGTTGTTTATTTGTTACAATATTACCCTACATTTTTTTACCGGGTAAAACTACTGATAATTAGCTTCTTTTATTTAATTTTTAGAAATGTCATCAAAGCATTTTACACCGCAGGAATGTTATTTGATGTATTATCAACATTCGGCGAACCTAGTGAAGAAGTAAGTATTCCTGATTGCACATCAGATCATGTACAGTACTAATATGAATAGGATTCTAAATAATTCATTACATTCCAGATTATGCATTATAAGAAATATGCCAAATGGAAAGCAACCTATATTCACAAGTGCTTAAAAAATGGAGAGGTGCCCTTATCCGGACCAGTAGGGGAAGAAGGTGAAGAATTCAGTAAGTATTGTGATAATTATTGTTTTCACCTTTGATTGTCATGTTTGCAATTTGGACAAGATGCCTATTTTAGTAGTATTACAGAGACGAAATCTTAACCAAATAAACAATGTTGCTTGATCATTTTGTTTCTCGTATTTTCCGATTCCTGCAGGTGAAGGTTTTGGTAATTTTGTGCCTCGGAATGTTTCCGATTCCGACGAAACAGTAGCTAGCGGTGGCGCTGCTGCCGGTTCGCATCATCCGACGTTTGACAATTTCAACGATCCGTCAACCAGTGGAATGAATTCCTATTCAGACGAAGGTTTGAAACCACCGATGGGTGGGGTTCATGCTCCACCAAGTACGCCATTGGATCAAGACAGTAGTTCATCTTCAGTTCCTTCGTTTCCACAATACGATGATCATAAGCCAGCACCTTGTCCAGGTAAAGAAAATCATTGTACCCTTGTATTGTATACATGACCAAAGCACATTATTATAACAAAGCTACCGAATTGATTACACTTGGATTAAAGTTTCACTAAACAAAGATATATTTAGGGTAGGTTCACGCTGGACGCTTTTTTGCTAAAAATGCTCATAAACGTGCAAAAAATAGTCGATAACCAATATAGGTTCTATGTAAATTAAACAGACGTATCGATTATCTTTGCACATTTATGAGTGTTTTTAACGAAAAAGTGTCCAACATAAACGCAGCTTTAAACTCACTTAAACATAAATTATTACACTTAAGATGCTATAGCATTAAGTCTGCTTTGAAAAACAGTTAATATAATCATTCCTTGTTATAACTTGTTTTGAATAGATCTTCTTCCTTGCCTGGAATTTTCATATACAAAATTGCATTAATCGTTATACAGGGTGTCCACAGTGAGATTTAAACATTAGGAAACTCCGTTGTTTTTCCATGTATAAAATTATCCAAATGTGATTCTTGGTGGAACGGAAGCAGAAACTCAGAGTTGATGTGAGAATTTTGTTGTGCGTGTCAGAGCCACAGTGGTGCTGCAGTCATGTCAGTTTCCAAAATGGCGACTCTTACCCACCAAGTGCAGATGATGGTTGGTGAAGGAGTGCATGAAAAACATGTTGTTACTTTTTTTTCGTTCATTTTTGTTTCACAAAGTTTGAACTATGAAAACATCTTAAATATGAGGTATTCCAACTCTCGATTTGAAAATTTCAAGTGTTTCTGACAATTTTTTTAACGTGGTGGAATGTTGCAAACACATGGCTTTAGTTAGACTACCCCCTAGCCTAACTAAGCCTTCGACATTCTTCTTGCCACCAGAGGGCCAGAGGCACTCGTGGAGCTGTACTGACATATTTCATTTATGAAACTCTAGTATGTTTACTACCATCTTTATATTTAGTTATTATGAATATATACGTATTTTCCTTCAAACTGCGTGTGATTAAAATGTTTATATTTCATCGTGGACACCGTGTGCATTACATCTGAAAAGCCAGTATGTTCCACTGAACTAATGCATTCACATCAGTTTACTAAATATGGAGTGAGTACATTTACAAAGCAAAAGAAATAAGAAACTTTGCATTAGAAGCTTAGCACTTTTGTAAATATAATAAAATTAAATTACTAGAAATAGAAATTTCATGAACAGAAAATTTTATGTAGGTTATGCATTTCTAAAAAAATTATATTTAGAATGTTATAAATTCTAAGATAATCAATCATGTAGATAACTCAAATCATTTTATTTTTGTAGATGGTGTTTCACTGACAGCAGAAGATTACACCAGAGCTCAAAAGTATTGCAAATGGGCAGGGAGTGCGTTACAATATGAAGATGCAGGTACAGCTATAGATAATTTGCAAAAAGCCTTGAAGTTATTGACAACCGGTCAAGATACATAGCTGGGGTAGCTGTACACGTTCATTATCATTTATTTTTATTGTACAGCTTATGTAAATTATAATGCTTAAATTGTATTTTTTTTCCCCTCAATACTATAACTATATCCAGATGCATTACTGCATTGATATTTTTGTTAAAGAGTTGGTTAAGTGTTTTAAATTATTTTGCAGCTTTACGGTTGTAAATAATACACTAAGCACTTTGGACAATTTTGTGTAATGTTGAAAAAGAATCGCCTATTGCAATCTTTGTGCTTAATGATTGCTTTAACTTCTAAAAAAACATGAACAATGATGCAGTACAGCATGGCGAGTGAATACATGCTGTCTATTAAAACACTGCTTGTAAAGAACAATTTGCTATTGTCTACAACACGACATGCATTAAAACACGAAACTGCTACTATTGTGTATACCTTTTATTTTTCGATTTCACGAACAAAATGCTGCTGCTGAACATGACCAAAGTTGTGCCATTAATGTGAAAGGACCAATGGCACTGGTAATAACAGGTTGACCAACGTAAATCACAAATTATTAGGCCCTGAATCATTTTAGTTTACGTGATTTAATCTGTTTGGTATTTAAATCGTTAATCACATTTTCACTGGAGAGGTTAAGTGTGTGTTCAAAATTCTTTCTGGATCTAGAATTTGTTAATCTGGGAGCGTTGGATTGTAGGAATAGAAATGGTTGTACTTATATCACATAATGGCATATGGCTGTCTAATCCTAACGTGTTATTACTGCCAGTGTTTGAAATGGATGATGCAATTGTGATTGATACTGTACAGTACAGAATTATGTTGATGTATTTGGTAGACTCGACTGACATATTGAGCGACGTGTGTTCCAAAAACCTGTAACGAGGCATCTTTTTCATTTACCATTGCTTATGCTCATGGTGATGTGGTATTAGTTAGTTGCTGAATTAAAGCATCAAGTAATTTCATATTTTGAAAAGAGAAACCTGCAAAGACTATTGTTACAGGTAAGCAAAGAATTTTCTGTCTCCGGTTTTGAAAGTTTTACCTTGGACTTAACGAGAAGCAGTCTATATGGTTCGAAATCATTATGAGCAAAAATTTTCCAACTGTGACGTCAGCTTCTTGGCCAACCAATGAAAAGTGGATGGCCAGAAGCTGAAGTCATAATTGTCTACAAATTGCTCAAGTTGCCACACCTGAAATTTGCATGTCAGGAGGCCTTTAGAATTCAATTTGAAAAGCAAGTTTTGAACAAGTACGAAAGGATGGGGTATGTAGAAGTTGTGAAGAGTGGCATTGCTGGTCCCCTTTGCCATTTTGGTTCATGTTGCGATGTGATGAAGCTGGCAGGTCTACCTCTTGTTTTCTGAGCACAAGCACTGCAGAATGTTGTTTTTGAAATCGAGCAAACTCATCAGTCTTTCCGTTGGCAATTTCATCTTGGTGCAGTCCCTGCGATAGAGTAGCCACGCAATAACGCATCTCATGTCAAAGAAGTGGAAGATCAACCTCATAAATATCACTTCCGAGAATGAATCTTCGTTCTGTACAGTGCAATTAGTGAATCGATGAGGTTGACACCCCCCCTCTGAATTTATTGTAGAACAGGATCACTGAGGGGCATGGGACAGTCAACTTCTGTTTTTTTTTTTTCTGTCATTGTACACTTTGAACTGGATCTGCAGAAGCAAACGTGAGAAGTAACACACCATCAGCACTTGTCAAACCACTTCACGGCACATAATTTTACACCTTCCACATATGAAGATTTTTGTTCGTTGTGTACCCCATTTCCTTTTCTTCATTGAGGCATCTAATGAAAACACATCCACACAGCCTGTTTCTTGCAAGTCGATTCCGCAGAACCAATTATCATAGTATTAGTTTGAATTCCATGTTGTCTGGTACAATTGACGCCAGTCGCAAAACAATGTTACCATTTGCCCTGATCACATGGGCATTCACTGCAGTGCCTGATTCAATGCCTGATCACTCAGGCATTCCTGCAGCTGCTGAATACTTCCATAGTACACCTCGAAGTTTAACAACTCCTTTGCTGTCGTACATCAAGGATAGCTTGTATCTCCATTTCTTAGAGTTATATGGTTTGAGTGAACTCTTTCTTTTGAAAGAAGAGAGTTTTTGTCAACACAATTTTTCATCTAACGAAATTTCATTTAGCTTGGTCAACAGAGCTGTAATTATCTGCCTTATTTTATAAAGTCTGTCATATCTAAGCTGTCCAAGTGGCACTTGATTATCATTGTCATTACAGTGGAGAAAAACTCTAGGGCCATCCCTAAGAGGGTGTGGGGGCCCAGGGCAACTCAGTCACTGTGGAGCCCATAATTATATTCTAATTTTTGGAATACAAATGTTTTATCACTGTTCTATTTAAAAAATTTACTATTGTCGCTTTTTTAGTGAGCAACAAACTGCATTTCAATTATGGTAATGCTTTAAATATTTTTACAAAAACTACATGAAATATCTATTGACCTGTGACGCTCACACGTTCTGGGAACCGCAGGGCCCTGGGCGGTCGCCCCCATTTAAAGACAGAGGCCACTAGCCTGATCATCGCCCATCGGTGATTTAACATTGCAAATGATGAGGTAACTTTTCCTTCCAGGATGCAATAGCAGAAATGGTTCTGTCATTTTTCTATGTAGTACGCCCTTTATAGGGTTTGGAAACCGGTATTCAAATACTGGTTTTGAAGATTGGTGTGTGATATCGTTGCCGAAACATTAATACCGGTTTCCTTAAATTTTCTTTATTAGGTCATTTTCTTTTACTCCATTCTCTAATAAAAAAGAAAACTAGTAATACATGTAGAAAAATAACAGTAGCACTGCCATCTGCAATAAGCGGTAATACGTATATGGCGTATGTACAGTGAGTATGTGAGTACTACTCACACACATTTTCTGTATACTCATTCAGCAATAATGTTCAGCAACATTGCATCGATGTTGCAATGTACAAAATCGACAAATTTTTTCTTATAAAATGATATTGTTCTAAACAGGGTCAGTGAAAAAAATGTTACCATTCTTAAGGATTGGTATCTTTATTATTTATTCAATAAATCATTTATTTATTTATTTATTTTAACAATCCTTCGGATCAAAATATGAACAAAAATCATGTTATAATAAAATTAATGCACTTCTTTAGCCTCACATACATTCGTATGTTCTGAAAAATAAAATGACCATTTTAGTCTGAAAGAATAAAATTTACATGATGCTGTCTTGCCCACAAGTGGATAACATCTTTTTGACTGAACATGTATAACACTACGTTTTCTTTTATCCAGAACAAATAAAACGAATAAATGATAAAATATGACTATTGATGTGTTCTGATACACTATGGGCGGTAGAGTCGACATTATTTTATATTATGCCCCTTATACAATTTTAATATTTTTTCATTGCATGTGAGAACATGCTTTTTTCACCCAGTGTCCAATGTATTTAAGTTTTATAGGCAATAACTATGCCCCGTCGGCGCCTCCCACTAAAGAAAGAAAAGGCTTGAAAGATGATAACCTTTAAAAACCAGTATTGCACATTTCTAACGGCAATTTACCAGTTTTGAGAATATCGGTAATTTGCAAACCCTAGCCATTTCCCTTTACTGGTAGATGGGCCAGGTTGATCTTCAAAACTGCTGATTCTTGCTGTTGTTATCCAATGTCAACATTTGCCTCTTCCCCACCACTTTTCTCCTTTCCCTGTCATTTTCAAGTTTATCGAAGGGGGGACATTTCCAATGATAAAATTGTAATAACCAAGTAGAATTCGAAAGATCTATTAGATTAAATCATCAGCTTTTATACAGATTTTTTCTACATTTTCATACTAAAATAACAAAATACTCTATCATTGCTCAATGCTGTAATATAATATAATATAAAATAAAATACGTATATCACATGATTGTGTTCTTGTCTGGACACCGATTTAACAACTGAGAACATTATTATGCTCGGGAATTATGTGTTTGATAATGCAAACTCAGCAATGCATCGACAGCCTCGCTTTCTGCATCCTTTTCACTTTTCATACGTACCTGAGGGAAAAAAATTATCTTGTTCACTTTTTGAAAAAATTGTGTTGTCTTTTTAGAACAACGTATTACAAAAAGAAAATTGTTACTTCTTTTGGAAAGATTGTTTTTACAGAATCTTCGTGTAGACTTAGTCGAAGACAGTCTTGGTGTGGCGTATTATTTATATCGGACCCTTGATGTTTCAGTGCGTCCAACCTTGCCACCCAAGGTGTCATGTGATTCGCTCTTGTCTTAGTTATTTCATTCTAAGTAAGAATAGTGAATGTCAAACTTGTGCAAATACTTGTGTTAAGGTGTGCACCAGCATAAGTTTGTAAAATCTAGTTTTGTCGATGGTGCTGACAAACAGGTGCTGTGCATTTATGGCTATAGACACCAGTTCAGAGTCATATTAATTAGCAGCTTAATTAATTGACCCTTGGGTAGAGTCCATCTTAATTTCTGTAGGATGGATAGGTTATAAAAATGTACATTTTAGTTTGTTAATTATTTTGATTATAGTCAGGCTATTTCGACCTATCCATCCTTATGGTGATTAAGATGGACCATACCCAAAGGTCAACTAATTAAACTGCTAATTAAAACAACTCTGCATCAGTTTAGGTTAGTTAAAAAGACAGCAACACTATTAATACTTTTTTTTAAATTTTTTAACTAAGCTAAACTTGTGTTTATTGCCATAGACATGTTTGTTTTTGCCATTGACAAAAACTAAACTCCTAGATTACCAAAGTTTGAAAATGGACAAATTCAGTTTCTTGTAGGATAGTTTATAGTGATTCACAGACCAGCATAAGATGGGAATATTTTTTTTTCCCAGAAACCAGAAACGAAAACTTATTGGCTGCCTACATCTGTTTATAATTTTAACTAACAAGTCAACAATAGGCCTATGTAGGAATACTTCTTATTGTAAAATGACATTTTCTGCTGTTTATTTTCCTATTTTTCATCTACTGTATTATGCTTTTATTCTGCGATAACTTTTTCAATACATGGTAAAAAAAATAAATTCATTAAATTTTTGAAGACCGGTTGTTGGACACCACAATTTTAGGAACTGCAGCAGACAGTGGCAAAACTGAAGGTGTTGAAGTTGATCCAAATCCACATCATGTTTTGTGTGTCACACGACACGGTACAGTTTTCTTCACAAGTTTGTAAAAAATTGCCATAGTGTTACCATGGGACAGTTTCAAAACGAGAACAGCTACTGTATGTGAGAAATGTGTGTGTGATGTGCGTGGGGGTGCCCATGCATTGTTGCAGCAAGAGGGACCTTTTACTCGAATTCACAAAATTGCATTTATAGAAAATGTTTCTCACATAAGTATCTGGGATATTTGTCATCACATATCAGCAAAATTGCATATACGAATCATAAATCGAGGATTACCTCTAACACATTTTGTGAGACACACATACTTGGTAGGGATATGCTTATATATCCTCTACCAGCAACAGGTGTGTCATGTGAAGACCACATTCTGTGAATTTTAGGTGCACACATGGTGTCCAAGGATTCAAGTCCTCACTCAAGTTTGTGGCCCTTAACTACTTTCGTAGTGACTACGTCTTAATGTATGTCAAACGTTCAAGACTATATACCAGTGGCAACACAACCAGCAATTATAGCTACGGGTAGGTGCTGAGTACTTGGATTTTTATGAGGGCACAGACTGTGTCATTTGGCCTTTAGACTTTAATATATCAGAAACTACAGGGATGATGACGAAGATGGAATAGGATTTTACGAAGCGGGAGGAGAACCCTGAGAAAACCTGCCCCCATGGTGTGAGACCCCAGACTGAACCCACATAGCACGAGTGGAAGGCGAACCTGGGCCACTCCCGCCAGAGGTGAATGCTCTGACCACCGGGGCCATAATGCCTACAATCAATCTTTGAGGTGTAATTCGTGAGTCTTACCCGTTCAATCTGGGTCCTCGTAAAAACAGTGGGGACTGCTGTCTTTTTCAAATTTCTTCGCTTGGAGAACCGATTCACTCGGAAATCATTTTGAGTGAAATGACTGGAACACACCACACTACCTTTTCGGACCCGAAACTTGGGACCTACATCACGCTTTATTGTCTGAATCCATTCTTCTCTAATCAGGGGGTCGGATGGGAAGGCATGCCAGCTTGTGTATAGAGGAGCTTTTCCTGTATAATTTAAGCAACCAGGCACTGCACAACTGTGTCCCATAATGTTTTTGATAACAATTTGAAAAATGCGGAATCATTAATATTGTATCATAAAAGTAACTTAAATCTTATGTAGCCACATTCCGCCAAACAAATTCAGCTTTTGTTCTTTGCGCCGATGTTTCTTTTCATACTGATTAGTTTCCAAAGCGACCACCGCAACGTGGAGGATGCTTAAAATGGTTTTTAATAAACTACAAAGTCAACAACGAGACATTGTTTTTAAATGGCTACTTATTTAATCAAATTAAGTTTCAATATTAAAAAAAACTGTTAATTAAATCGCGATATTTATTGGTATTAAGATTTCGCATTTTGAGCAAGAAGCGTCCTCTAGCATCACATACTAACATACTATCGATAGAATTTCTAATTAAAACGCCCATCTCTATTGGTGACAAATTATACAAGCAACTGCACGTGTTTTGTGAAGGGTATTCCGTACTTTTGATTCTAAACTTGATTATCTAGTTATCAATTGTTTTTTTACGAAACTGTCACTTTTGTAATATTGCCTGCCCGATCTACATTAATAGGTATATACGTCTGCAAGTTCGCGAAATGGAAACCACAAGTGTTAAATCTTTCTTCCCTGGTAAGTATTGGATGTACAATATCTCGCAAACTGCATTTGAAAGCAGTGACAGGTGTTTAACAGTATCGTATAAAGGGTGATTATTCTCATAAATGTGGAAATCTATTGATCCTTCTTAGTGTGTAGAACAACCAGTGTACAGTTATCTGCAGTTTCAGTAAGCTTAGAAAAAACAAGTCATATTATAACGTCATTCACACGTGCGTTACAAATGTTATGATGCCAAATGACCATAACCATTTGTTGTTCTCTCTGTAATTTTAGAACGAAATTTTTTTACATCATATGTGAAAAGTAATATGCAGTGCAGCTGACATGACAGCTGCTTTTTTATTACTATTAGTTTTTATTAGCATGTCTTTTTATCACCACTCGTGCCGTGCAAGTTCAGTTTGGGAGTCTGACATCGTTGGTGCAGGTTTTCTCGGGTACTCTCTTTTCCTCTTGCATCATTATGGCTAAGTACACTTTTTTGCTAAAAAACGTCCAAAAATGCCCAAACGCCATAAACGTCCAAAGATAGTAGATAAGTCTTTTTAATTTACATAGAACCTATGTTGGTTATCGACTATATTATTAAATAGCTTGTCAAAAATGATGGAAAAGTTTTAACTCATATTTGCATTTAATTTATATTTAACTCGTATTGCTGCGCTGGTGAGGAAGCACGCCCTTGTAAAAAAAAGTCCAATGGATGCTTCTTAAAGAACTTCCAGAACTTTTTTTCTACCGAGGTGCCAGGTGCAAAAAGAAAGAATCACGTGATGTTCCTATAACTGGTGAGGAGGTGGAGGGCAAAGGTATGTATGGGTATCCATACATACCTTTGGGTGGAGGGGCAGTAGTAGTAGGAAGGATTTGTATTTTATTAAATAGGATTTGGACGTTTGTGAGCGTTTTCAGCGGAAAAACATCCAACGTGAACGTATCTTATGTGTTGCATTGTTTTAATGCAAGCTAAGTGCTTAGCTTTTGGTCTTTTTTGCTGGATGATATTTTTATTCCGACATTGATTTTCAACTCATTTTCGGGCTAATGTAAACGTAGAAAAGTCAGTTTACAAAATTTCAACTGGTTTTGGTTGTAATGTTTCCTAGGCAAATTTTGTAAACTGCAAATGAACTTGAACAAAAGACATTTTCAATGCTAGGTGAAAAAATTGGTCAAGAAGATGATTATATTGCCGGACCAGGAACGTACACTGAGCGAGGTGCCATTTTTTCTAGTTTGATTGGGCATTTGAATATCCAAGAGTCCGAAAAGAAGGTAACGACACATTGATACACCTCTTTTTGAATGTTTTGTCATAAGAACAAACGAGCTTGGCAAAGGTAGAAGAAAAGTAGCTTCAAATGGGCCCATTTGTTCATTATGTTATAAGATCCTGAATGAGTCATTGTTCAATAGGACTTTCTTGTCATATTTCTTGATATAGTTTTTTTTTGATTTGGTATCGCCCATTTTACAGGAGATCTGTTCTGTGTTGCCAGGAATTCAGTCGTCAGTTGTGCCGCAGGTTGGGGATATCGTCACTGTAAAGGTATTCATTTTTTATATTACCAAACTATTGCTTTTTGTCAGAAAAAGTTGTCAATAAAATTCTTTTTGTTTATTGCAGATAACAAGCATAAACCCACGTTTTTGTAAATGCAACGTTACTTGTGTAAAAAACACCGTGTTGAAAGACTGTTATCGGGCCATTATAAGGTAAAAAATCCACAAGTTTTGATGTTTCTGTAGTCGTGTAAGGTGCAGGCTTAATCTATTGTCTCGTATGAGAATGCTTTCGAAACTGAGATTGGGTGGAGCCGAATTTAAGTGATTCCTCCCCATATTTGTAAAATTTTGGTTCTCATAAATTTTCTAATATATTTAAAACATTTTGCAAGTCAGGGGACCACTATTTTATATAGACAAAAAGCTTTTAATTTCCATAAATATATAATTTAAATTCACTACTAGAATAAGTTACTAGAATCTATAATTTCATTCATGGTAACATGAAATTTTAGGTTTTAATTTAAGAAAGTGTGTGGCAAATTTTTCACCAGTTGGATACCGTAAAAGTTTTGTACTATCATGACGGCGGGTGAGTCTGTTGTGAAATTTTTGGATTATTGTCATGGGGGGTCTTTGACGTCGTGCGGCGTTGGTATTGTGCCTGGATTCTTCCAGATCACTAGCGGTTGCAACTTGGAACTGCCACATAGCATCTTGGCAGAATGCAATTTTTTTTCACACGGTAAACAAATGTGCAATGTGTTCACTGAGCACCGAACAAATGGCTGCCAGCAATGCAGATCTTGCTGCTACTGGCTTGCTTTGCTGGCAAAAAAACATGGTTCACCTTCTCGAATAAAAACACACTATGATAATGAAGATGGACCTAATAGCTAACTGTTGTACATAGATTTTTCTTTTGATACTTTGTACAGTACCCTGTATTGTGTGATTAGTTTTATTTATTTGATGATGTATAAACAATGATTTGTTTCCAAAATCAGTACAGTATTCCGACACCCACTGGTTCGATATACGTCGGATTACAAAGTTTCTCCTGTATTTACTTTTTTATCAGTGTTGACTAACGAGTGTTAAACAAGTACCAAATTACCAACAATGATGTCATGTGAACAAAGTGGTGTACGAATTAGGGTTCTACACTCACTTACAAAGCTTACACACTGAGCAGTTGCAATTCCTTTTAGATATTGACAACAGTGGGATTTTTTATTTTAAGCATTAGAGTTGAGCCATATTGTTCCGGTAATCATGAAAATTACTTGTGTAAAATTTACAATCTGATTATTGATCAATGCAAAAGAAGGCATTCGTTGAATAGCATGTTAAACATTGGATATTTTTTTGGTACAGAAAAGAAGATGCAGTGGCAACGAATCAAGATAGTATTCAGCTATATCATTGCTTCCGACCTGGTGATATCGTGTTAGCAAGAGTTGTATCCTTATCTTAAAACTTTCAAGATTTACGACATGTTAGAACGTTCTACGTATTATAAGTACTGGCGGTTATCCTCAATTTATGTAAGTGTCTTAAGTGATAAGTTTTGCAAAAACATTCAATCTATCCCAATATCATTGAAATAGAAAAGCCAGTGGACAATTCTAACGTGGGGATCAGAATTTTGCACCACACATGACGTTCACATTTTGGAAGGAGAGTAGTAGTAGTTGGAGCGTTCAGTCACTTGTGCAAAATATTGCATAATAGCAAATTTAAAATTTTTCTTTCATATCAGTACAGTGGGACCTCCTTATCCACAGGTTTTGCATCCACAAATTTAATTAAAGGAAAATAACGATAAACATACCGAAAATAATCGATATGATAAAGATAATAATCGATAAAAACTGAATTGGATGAACGTGGAACAAAAGTTGAATTTAATCATGGGTGGCTCTGCGGAGCTGAAAGCATTGCGGTACCCTCTGTGTGTTGTATTAGTGTAGTTGTTGCATTTTTCATGTTCAGAAGGTAACAGCTGATAAGATGTCACAAGATGGAAGTGAACAATCCTGAATGAATATTTTTATTACTTCATTATTATTATTTTAATTATTATGTATTTATATTTATTGTGTAATGATGATTGTTTATTTGTTTGCGAGGGTCATACAGAAAGTAAAGTGTGTAGCTATAAAAACATTTTATTTTTTTATTTGTATTTTTTTTTAAACACACAGTATGTTACTTATTATACACATAATCATATCTACATGCATTTATTATATTTGTTTGTGAGCTTAGTTTTTTCAACTGTCCACTGCCAATTGCTAATCATTGGCTGAAAGAATATTGATTACAAGCTTGGAAGGGTAGATCCAATTCTTCATCACATCAGAGGTGGTCACAAATTGCAGCTATCTTGCAAAGCTTTTAATCAACTCTTTCAGCTAGCAATTATCAATTGTTGGTGGATTAGTACAAGGTTTTATAGCTTGTGAACAGATATAATAAATGTAGGAGAGGAGGTGATTATGTGTATAAATAGAATACGGTACTGCCTGTTTAAGAAAATGCAAATAAAAAAATGTCGTCTTAATTTTTTATAGCTAAATATTATGTTCTGAATCTGGCTGACCCTCGTATTTTATATATTGTGAAGTGGTATTATTTACATTTAAAGGGTGGCATTTCAATTTGACTCCTAGAATCAAAGTATCCTAGCACACATTTTATGTAGCGATGATTAATTTTAAACAGATTACTGTTGCACTAGAGATTACAATACGTGGAGCTGATGTAAATCGAGGAATTTTTGTATTCCGTACAATTTGAAAATTGAATTTAACATTGCACATTAATTTTCATAAATATTTCTTAATTTTTTCACTCTTTATTGACTTCAAAAATGGAGGTGATCAACAATTTGACACTTATAAAATTTTTTGTAAAATGTATATACAGCGATCACTCAGGAACTGTTAGTTCGATTGGGACTAAACTTTTGGGGATCAATTTGAGATTCCTATTCGGTGATCTCACAAAATTTTGAAACGCTTTTGTCAAAAGGGGGAGTGCCATAATCGAGACATAACTGTTTTGTATTCAGTTTTTTAGTTGTTTAAACAATTGTATCTTGTTAACCTTAATGAATCATTTAGCTTGCATTAGCAAAAGCCCATTCATACATCTTGACGACTGCTGAAAATGAGCTCGGAGTTGTAATTGCATACAGTGAAGCAGGTAATTATTATCAAACACTTACATATATGAGTGTTGCTATCATTCTGTCAACATGTGTTGAATCAGTTTTAAGTTCCTTTTCATTGTTAATCTGCTTTACAGAGTTGTTTTATTCATTTTTTTGTAGGTAGTCGTCTGGTACCAGTCAGCTGGACTGAAATGCAGTGCCCCACAAGTTACATGAAAGAAAATCGAAAAGTTGCTAAAGTTGCACAAATCACATCACCATTAACTGCAACTGTTGACACTAAATAAACGGTTTATTGTTATTTTAAAATGTTCTTGGCCTTTATTTTTGATACTGCACAGAATATGTAAATATTCAGAAATACTGTTTTCATGACTGCATAAAATGCCATTTACTCAAGTTTTGCTCAGATCTAATTAACAGGCTGTGAATGTACAGCATACCTAAGCTTATATATATCTACTATGGTTTAGAAACAACGTTCTTTTAAAATGGTTTCAAGTTTGGTAAAGTCTGCTAAGTCCGGAAAATAAGGTGGATGAGGCACAATGGGTGTCTGGTGTTTTTCCTGATAACTGGATGTCTGGGTTTTTTCAGTGAGGAGCCACACATGAGCTCACACATTGTTGTGGTGCAACATCTAACTGGATTTCCCAAGCCTCTTCCTGCACACAGCATCCCTCAACCATGTGCAAAATTTCTGGTACAACTTTATGTTTACAATCTGACAACATGGTACCAATGGTACTATGGTACCAATTCTTGACAATGATTTTCCAATAAAAAAACAAACAGCAAACATCTCTTTGATCTTTGACCAACTCCCTATTTATGCTGTTAAGAAACTTTTTCCTCACTCAACACTGCGATTGCATCTTAATTTCTACATCATAGCCATAAAACCACATCTCATTTCCTGTTATGATATTCTTAAGGTCTTCACCATTTGCATTAGCAAGCAGTTTCTGATTGATTCGAACACGTTTCTCTTTCTCATGTTCAGTGAAGAAATGTGACAAATTTTGCACTGATGCAATGCATTTTAAGTTGTTTTTTCAGTCATAGTGTGATGGCAAGATCCTATGCTAATGCCCACTCTGTCAGCAACTTCTTGGGCAGTTAAATTCTCAATTTTCATGAATGACAACATGAATTCGCTTAACATGGTCGTCTGTTTATGTGGAAGGTCTTTCAGGTTCCAGATCTCCATCGACAGACTTTCTGGCCTCTTTAACACGCTTAAACTGCTCATAGCACTGCGTTCAGCTCGTACAGTCCTTCCCGTATGCTTGATTAAGCAATTGAAACGTCTTGTTAAAATGATTGCAAGTAACCAAGTTTGCAGCAAAATTTCGCCAAATTTCAAATTTTCAGCAAAGTTTGGCTTTAATCATGTTGGTATGATTCCTTAGCAATGGTAGATTATTTCAATGTTCTCATCTTATTCATTGGGTTCAGAAGAAGCGTGGATTTTGTTCATTAATGACCTGAACTGCTACAGTTTCTTGATAAGGGCTTAAACACATTTTTTGTTTCCTCATGATATAATTATATTGTATAGATTGGTGCACTATTTCTAACTCCAAAGAAGTGAATATGGTTATGGTTACAAGAAATATACAGCCTGCTACATGTCCATATCATGAAATTTTGCAACAGAAAGAAGATTCATAAATATCTTGGAATCCAGCAACACTCGTGTAGAGTAGCATTGTTAGCTATCATGTTTGACTTTGGCCCCTGGTGTAAACCATTTTACCAGTAATGGGACCAGAATTCGTGCTGGGACCCTACATTGGACAAAGTCTACATTTCCTGTTAATATAATTTTTCCTTAACCACATAGTTGGAGGACATTCAGTTGACAGTAAAATGTTCTCAAAATGGCAGGCAGATCTCAAAGGTATCTTGTCTATGAAGAGAAACCCATGTTGACTCAAAACACGAGAAAATACTTAGAAAGAATGAGTTCACATGTAAAGTTCAATCACTAGTGAGGTTCTTGGATCGAACCATGTGCATGGATCAATTCATGTCTCTAGTTCCATTCTTCTTAGGTACACTGGACAAAGAAGAAAAGCAAATTGAATGTTAAATTCAGCATACAAGTAATTTTATTGTAACACTTGTATAGGCTGTTTTCGTGTCACAGAGGGCGATACTGAAAAAATACTCCCTAGTGGAATAGTTGCTAACTATTGGATGTATAGCTTGGAATCACTCCTGTTTACTATGTTACATAGTAAAACATTTATCAGATGATCTGAATCAAAGTGTATAAAGGTTAGATAGTGTCTAGGGTCCCTGCCATCCGGGATGCCAAAATTGGGTTCATTCTGCACGTGACATGTCGAGTAGTTAATCAACTATTACAATATAAGACCATAGAAAAGCATCTTTTACCCTACCTATAGGAGTCCCCTCCCCCTCGAATCTTCTTTCATTGAATTGATTAAATATGGATATTGATCACTTCAATAATCTCATGACATATGTATATATGGCATGAGATTAAAAAGTAAATTCTATTTTAACACCCCACTTTATAGCTTTGAGGGTTTCTGGTTTCTTCTATTAAAAAAAGGTCATATCTAAAACCCCAAACCTAAAAGGGACAAGAATATATAAAGTGTGTATTTGCTACTTTCTAACAGAAATTGTTACAAGGAAAAAGTGTTATGTCTTTCATTGGCTTGGCTTTACCCCAACTTAGGTACCAAATTTTCTTAAAAATTAGTTTATTGATTTTGCATCAAGCATCAATCATGAACTAACAGGCATAAATGAAAATAAGTTTATTTATATACAGTAGATTTTATTTTTAATCAAAAAACATTCTTTATTTTATTAGCGTTTATGATAGATAAAACCAAGTTACTTATGATATTTTGATTGATTGTTCATACGTTTCTTAGTTTCTTGATCATGGCAATTACTAAGTGGGTTAATAATATATGTTTGAAGTATCTATGCATATTGCAGATAACGGTATTATTGACGCTCTGACATATAGATAGTTGGGGTTTGGTGTTAAACCAGACGGTAGCGCCACCAGGGCTAGAATGGATTTCCAGCATACTGTGCTCCCTGCCTCTTAAGCTCATCTTATTGATTTTTTGTAGTATTGTGCTGTGTTTCCATAATGTTCTCATCTCCAGTGTATTTATTTGTTTGATGCGATGTATAACTTGTGTCCAGCTTTTTAAGATGTTTTTTGATAAGAGCATGCATTATTGTGGAAATTGTCACGAGCAAAAACTAGCAATTTGACATTGTTCTTGAGATTGTTATACTGAAGATTTTTTGGCCATGGGCTCTATTGTTCTGAAAACATTGTCCGTTTTATTGGGACTCTTTTTCTTGTTTGTAGGTGTCATGAAATTGACACCTAAAATAAGCAAAGACATGCATAAGGATATAGTAAGTATTTGGTATAATATATGAATATCACGTATCTTATGTTGTATGTATATTTTATCATGTTCATGGTTGTCATGGAGATGAATCCCTTCAGAATGCTATGTTTGGTAAATATTGATGGTTTTCATTCGTTTGTTTTAATGCTTGGTTTGTTTGTTTTTTCGCTTTTCAGAGAAAAAATTTCGTGAAGTATTCGAAAGTATTTCCACTCAGTCAAACACTAAATTTCAAGGTCCCTTCTAAAGTTTATCGCAAAACTGTTGGCTGGTTGGAAGTTGTATCGGGATTCACATTGATGTTCATACCAGGTATACCCAATAAAATATCAACAAAAGAAAACTTTTTTGCTAGCTTGAGATGTAGTATCCTATTATGACAGTGTTACCAATCAGTAGAAAATAGTTGATTGGCTTTTGCCACATGCTTTGGCAATTGGTTTGAGACACCATTTTATATTAATATGATATAAAATTTATATTTCTTAGTACAGTGATGAAGTCTTGTAACTATAATTACTTTGATTCTTTTTGCGATCCTTGGAGTCAAACTACAGTACATGGTGAACTATATTGGTATAAGGCTAAGAATAAGGCACACTTATGTAACGAACATCCACCATCTCAGTATAGGCCTAACCAAGCAACATTACTGTTGTACCAACAACTGACATGTTGGCTTCATCACTACTCACTTTACCATAGGGGTAGAGGTTGCAAAGTTGCATATGCTTTTTTCCGAATTCTCAATGGACATGTATATACATAAAAAATATTGCAATTCATTTCACAATTAAATTCTACATTTCACAAATGAACCTGTTTGTGTTGGTCATTACAGATAGTTTAGGTGTCTTTATACCTGTAGAGGTATCTCCACATTGCTGCCTGCAGCACGGAGCTTATAAGAATATCGTGATTATCCGACATTAATTATGAAGCGTATATTCGATTTGGATAAAACTTACTTTGTTATCTGGGACCTCTATTATGCTGACAAAAAAAAATCAAGTTAATCGGATCAGTAGTTTTTGCGTGGTGTAGTCACAAACATACAGACGGACTTTCGCATTTATATATTAGTAGAAATTCTGGAATTTAATGCTTTTTTTTTACTAAAATAAATTGTCTATTAATATTTAATGAATTGCTTCTATCAATATTTTTATAAACATGAGGTTAAAAATCAAGTTTTACACTTTGTGACATTGAATTCGCAAAGACCACTTGAAAAATGACATTTATCATAGTTAATATACTCGCTCGATACCTTTTATTATTTATACACTAGTGAAATGTTATTCTATATTTATCTCACTGACGTAAATCGCTATTGATCACGTGGCCCATAGATTTACACAATGATGCCAACACTCGAAATGGTTTAATATGTTTTTGATTTGCTGGCTTGAGGATTACTCTTTTATGACTTTGGAGGAAAAAATACTTCAACGGTGGCGATGGGGTGGTAATAAAGCTGATATTGACAAAATGTCATGTCATGAACTAGTGATTCGTGTTGTTATTATCCGAAAGGCTATGTTTCACAAGTTGCAAAGCTTTATTACAAAACGTTGTCTCGTACATACAACTTCAAAATGATCTGAAACTGGAAATGTTTTATTTTGTGTTAAAGGGTTTATGAAACAACTTGCCAACATAGTTTTGCTGATACTGATGGGAGGAGCTGTCTACACACATTACATCATCGAAGACAAATTTGAACGGATTGCACCTGCAATTGTATTCACGTTCATGCTGACCTGCCGACTGATTGTCTACTTTCAAGTCTTTAGAAGGGAGCAAAGGGAAAAAGCTGAAGCCAAGCAGACGTGTGTCCCTGGACCACCCGAGTCCAATAGCTTATTAGACAAAAAGAAGGATTAGAAGCACTTCAGCTAGCCGTATTTTTGGCTTCTGTATTTCTTGTAATATCTATATCTTCTGGGCACTTTGGACAGTAATAACTACAATCATTATATACTTACTCTTGCACCGATATACCGTTTTATACACGCTAGAAGATGCAGCATTCCATTGTATCGGTTTTTTGTTTTTTACACTAGTCACTTTTTAGTAACTGATCATATAACATTCATCGATACATTTAAAAGTCGATGAACATTTAATATAAAGCATTTAGATTATTTTTCCAACATACCAGTGCAAAATACAAAGTAAAGTGTGTGTATACACTTTAAACATTTTTTGTTCCATTTGTTTGATGAAATGGCACATGGTGTGCTTTTTCTATGCTGTATGTACTCTAATGGTAGCTGATGTTTTGACTGTTGTAAAAATGTTTTTTACAAATTTATTGAATTAAGTTTATGTTTATTTTTATTTTATCTATTGATTCGTCGTTATTTATTTACTATGTTAGCATTCATATAGAAAAGTGGGCAAAGTTCAGTTTCATAAGTTTCATTGAATTATATTCAGCTAGTCGTGTTCAGTTAAACTATAAATTTTATTTTTCTATATTTTTATTTTTATTGATATTTATATTTTTATTAACATTTGTAAGAAATAATGCTCAATTATTTTTCACGTTTATTTGTGTTGTATGCTTATTTGTGAAGCATTACGAAGCTAGTCCAGCACATTTTTGTTAATATTGTATATGATGTTCTAATAAGTTATACATTTTAGTTTTCTTAAACACATGTATGTATACTTGAGCAGGAATGTCAGCTGTTGGTCACTTGCCATTAATTTCATCAAATTAATTGAGCAGTGAAGCAGAACTAACAGTAATCACGATGTAACAATAGTCTCTATAGAGTCAACATCTTGAACTTCATCAATCATCTGGCCTTATGATTGGCAGCTTTAGTTTACTGCAATGATACTTCAATTGTGTTGTACTGTTCAGGACAACTACTTTATCATCTGTCTGTCTGTGATTAAGTTATTAAATATATTGAAAAATAAATGGAAGGTTGCACCGTTTATTTTAATTGTTCTATGTCATAATTTTCGAAATGATATTGTTCTATTGTGAAATTATAAGTTAAGGTACTTTATACAGTTATTGTGTGTACAATTTGATACTAATATGTGTTATGCTTTTGTGACTTTTTGAAGAGCTGGTCTACTACAATTTACTAGATTAAATGTGATCATTTAATTCTTGGTTAACGATCACATAGTGTTGCTCATGCTCTGCATATTTACAAAAGTTCTTTCCCAACTTGCAATTGTTCAGCACCCCTAGGTGGCTGCCTGGTCCCCACGTCTTTGCTGTAATGATTCTGCTTTCAGTAGCGCAGTCACTTCATTGCATGCTTCTCAAACAGTATTGCAAAATAATAGTCGACCTATTGGCATTGGTGGGGATAACCATAAATATCCTGAATGATTATTTCCTGATCTCACAAAACTGGTCACTAAGAAAACTAGATTCATAACTTGAAAAGGACTGAGAACCAAACTTTGTATACAAAGTTTGCAAAGAATAGAACAGTGGTCTCCAAAGTGGGGTGCTCACACCCTAAAGCTATCTGGTGGAGCACAATCGATAGGATATTGTTTATAAACTTTTGTTACAAGGAGATTATTTTTTTATAAACTTAATTAAACTTTTGTTACATATATTAGAGGATTCATGTTCAAAAACTTTTGGACTTTGGAGACCACTGGAACAGAAAACAGTGCAAGGAAAAACAATATTCCGATTATAACGACCTCATTAGTAATTTCTCTCTATGCACACTATCTTCATCGTATAAGCTGTTTTGGACCTTTGTGAATAGTATAACAAAGAAAAAGAAAGACCTCAATGTAGTACGGTGCTCAGGGCTGACAATATTGTTACTGAGCCTCAGCATCTTTGTAATGAATTTCGCATTTTTGGCTTAGTTCATTCTGGTGCTGCCAATTCGGATGTTCATCTTACATTATGAACAAACTGATAAATTTTACTTAGCTGAAACTAGAGACGACATTCTCTACAAGTATGTATGCCTTGGCAGAGCTCAAAAAATACGAAATGCTCTACATCCAATGGAAATATTGAACTACCTTCCTTGTCCTGAAAAGATTGGAATCTGCTCTGTGTGAGCCTTTAGGCCACTTGCTTAATCTGCCTGTGTGAGCATTTAGGCCACCTGTTTAACCTGCCTGTGTGAGCCTTAAGGGCTTAGGCCACCTACCTGTGCACGGGGTAGGAGTTACAGACTATCTGGAAGACGTCTAGGACGATGCTTGTCTTAGTATCACCTAAGGAGGTGATACCAATCTTATGCAAAACTACAGGCATATCCGTGTCATCTTTGGCATTGCCAATATTTTTTATATTGTTCACGAATACCTTTCTGCACACCTGAGGCAACACATCTCAGAAGCTCTAAATAGCTTTCTTGTTTCACGTTGGATACAAAGTAATCTTATGACTCCCTGAAAAACTTTTTCTCTTATGATCTGATACTCAGGTTAACGTTGTGCATCTAGACTTCAAAAAGCCTTCGACAATGTCAATTACAATCTTTTTGCTTTACTCCATTCATATGGAGTCTGCAGGATTGATCTATTCCTTTTCAAATATTACCTCACTGATCCTACGTTACTATTGGTATTGTACTGTACGGTACTGTCTCTTCTGTTCCTTTATATATCCTAGTGTAGGGAGTAAGTTTCAAGGTTTCATTCTTGGGCTGCTACATTTTAATATATTCATGGCTGAACTACCTAGCTGTATAACTTCTGCATAGGTGCTGCTTTATGCAAATGATACCAACCTCTTGTTATCTGCACTGTTGCAGATAATCACCTGATAAACCATATCTCAGCTGCAAGAATGGTCCAAATAAATGCTTTATTTCTAAGTTTATTACTAATGAACACTGTCCTTGCCAGATTCAAAGGATCACTCTACCCTGGCAACAACAAATCAGGGACACGATTTGGGGAGTCATGTTTAATGAAAAGCTTTCTTTTCATTTATACATCAGGAAGGCCTGTGCTAAATATCTCCAGGTTTTGGGCAGGGCCAGTGCTACCATCTAATCTAGGCCAGTGGTTTTCAAGCTTGGTTCCACAGAACCCCAGGGTTCCATGAAACATTTTCAATGGTTCGACAGTTTTTTTGGTAAAATGTTAATTTTTTTTTTTTACCAATACAATTATATCCAATTGACTGATCACTGCTCAGCTGTACTTCAGTACTGAATTTGAACTGTGCAGGAGTTATTGGTGCAGGAGTGACTCATCGGTTTGGATAAAACTTGTATAATGTATAAGGAACATGACGTACCTAATTTGTGCTAAATTTTTAGATTTTCGCACTTAACAAACTTTTTGTTTTTACACCATTACATACAGTGGGCATAGATAATCCATATGTTTTACTAAATTCGTTGGATTCATGATGGCTTTTTTGTAAAAGCGTTTACCTCTGGTTGAGAAGTCCATGGTTCGCCTCTCACTCGTTCCACGTGGGTTCAGTTGGGGTCTGACATCGTGGACGAAGTTTTCTCGGGGTTCTCCAGTTTCCTTTTGCTTCATATTAAACCCCAACTCATCACCCTCATGTGATTGTTTGACTTTCTGAAAGTCCTGTGTACCATGAGACAGGGTTCCCACTTTCTGGAAAGTCAGCAAATGTCAGGGATATGAAAAGGTGTCCTAGAATGTGTTTTAGACATTGTCAGAAAGATCAATTGCCAAAATCAATTGGATTTAACATTTTGTATAATAAACATTATAAGCTAGTGGTAATAAAGCGTATCTGGTAATTTATCAATCTACTAATAAAGATAACCGTAATAATAATAGCAATCTAATAACAAAAATTAATAACAGAAATCTAATAATAAGGATAATAAAGCCTATAATAAAGCTCTTGCCTATTAATTTTGTTAGATGATTAATAAGAACGAGCGTTAATAAGAACTCGTGAGCAGTAATAGCAGAAGTGACCAATACTGTAGGTTTTGATTTCTGTGACTGAGCCACAGCAGCAATGCACGTGAGGGATTTACTATAATATAGTTACTAATTTATTATAATATCTGTCAGGGATACTACTGGAATATTTCATGAAATGTCAGGAATTTACACTTTAACATTTTGGTGGGATCCCTGTAAGACAAACCTTATTGCTTTTGATGTGCACATCCCAAATATCCACACAACTTAAATTCTCATAAAAAAAGATATTTTGTATGTGTTTTAAATAACCATTGCTTGATGTTTACACATGCACAGGATAAGTTATCCTCACGAATGGTTGGTTCTTGTGCAACGCACGGTTTTAGCTGGTCTAAACTCTAGTTAGTATATATAACTATATACAACAGTGCTAGCTGATGTACCCAGGCGATATTTAAAGTTGGTTTATATGTTGCAAAGACATTAGATATTGGCTTACTAATATAATGTCTTTGGTATGTTGTTAATGTTCAATGTTCAGCTGCTCAAATTTCAAAATTTTTTTTTTTTAAAACAATAGCACATATTGTTTTATATACAGTACCGTAGAGTCTGATTATCGAAATGTCGAACTACACGGAAACCCAAATAAATGTTTATAGTTTAATGTTTATTAATCATCCTTCTCATCATCATCACTAATCATCATGTTTATTAATCTTCTTTCAGGTTCTTGACCAATTTTTTTAACTGTTTGACTATAATGTGGTGTGTTTCTGTGGGCGCTATGTCCATATGACAAGCCTTTGGGCAGTTGATGCGCATCTCCAAACCAAATACTTACCTACCGCATTCTTTCAATAAGAGAATAGCCTAATGCAGTACAGTACAAGGATGCTACTCATTACTTGTATGTTATTTATTTTCCACCTCATTGAGAATATTTATTACGGGGGATTTATTAAGAATATTCATTATAATTAAGTATTATTTCCCACATTAGTACTGGGATTCTCCTAGAGTTGGCAATGTTGGATCATATGGAATCTCGGACGACCGAAGAAGGTCGGATTATCGAGAGTAATGTATATTAGAAATTACGTTTGATTCTAACACATTTAATAATTGGACCGTCTGAAGCCAAAAGGAACTGACTACAAATGTTCGATTTTGGTTATTATTGATCTACCATAATATACACCCACTCTGATGTTCACTCACAATGAGAACTATTGTTCAAGGGAAAGCCAAGGGAAAGCAAAAGTAGCCTATGACTGAGCATTGGGTTATAATGCTTAATTCGATTCGATTTTCTCAATTTCCTCAAAATATGAACATTTTTGGTTAATTCCTTTGGCTTCAGACGGTTCAATTTATATATTGTGCAAACGATACTGTTCTGCGCAATTTGTCAGTGAAATGTTTTTTTCCAGTGATTCAAATTAGTTTTCATTGAAACTGTCTTTCGAAATTTTCCTTATTGTGCATTTCCGAAGAAAACCTTCATTATTTGTTCCTTGTGGTTTTGTGCTAAGATGCTAGGCGAATATATTTAATAATACCGGTAAGCTACTAAAAATGAAAAGCAAAACAAACTACAAATGTAGTTTCAGTCAAATTATGCCTTGTTGCAACGGGGTTGGTTTTAAATGCATTACATGACATCACTTCAAAATTATCATTGCGGTCCTTCATTGATCTATCGGAGTTCAATTAAAAGAAGCATCCTTTGAAGAAGAGTAATAAGCAGTTCAATCGCTTTCTCGTGAATGAATTCATCATTAGGGAAGTCAAGGGCAATATATACACGTGATCAAGTTATTGCGCTAATCAGTGTGATCACGTGCTTCCTTTATGTTCAATTTGAACACATCTCTCCCCCCCCCCCAATGTTTAAAAAGTAGGCCAGGAGCTGATTGCTGATGACCAAATCATAGTTTTTCCGCGCATTCGGGTTACTAAATGTAACGTAAAAAAAAATATTTTTAATGTTATGCGAGTTCTAATCCAACTTTAAAACCGAATGTGATTGCTTAACAGGGTTTATGTAAAATCTTGGTTGCCTTAAGGAAAAAAAGGTTTTGATCATTAAAAAATTCATGACCTTTTTTTTCCACTGAAGGAAAATTGGCTTCTTCTTACTCTTTCATACTTTGCTTTTTAATAACGCGAAAGAATAAAACATTCACTTGTTGACAAACATTCACTTATTATAACAAGAGCTAAATACACAAACCCCTTATTGTATGTAACTTTAGTGTTATCAGAGTTTAAGAGATGACATTGAACTGAACTGCATGCAATATTTACAGTGAAATCGAGGAGTTAGGTGGAAAAACAACGTAAATTCACTTACATCGTTATTCCTTAAAATGCATAGGGCTTATGTTAAATCGTTTTAAACCAATCCGTAGCATAAAGCCATTGGATTGGATTGCCTATAATTTTTATTTTCACTTTCGGACTTTTTTGGAGCAAGAATATGGAACACGACTATTGTGAATCTGAATTTTTGTGTGATTCCTTTCTTTTTGTCGTTTCACTTCCTGGCAGTTTCACTCGCTCGTTTCCCTTCCAAAACGATGGAAAAGATCTTTGGAAAAATGGCGTAAAATGCATTTATAAATTAACACAATATTTGGAATAATGGTGTCATTGCATTTTTTAAAATTAGTTCATAACTTGGGGCCTGTCGACTAAAGTTGACAGATTTTTTGCAAAACCTGTTCATTTTCCTTCTATAAATTTAGAGTTGACAGGAATTTTTTGTAATGTTAAATTTGAAGGTGTCAGAAGTTTTTGCCCTTCAAAACTACATTTTTTGAATTACGCTGTTATTCCACAATTGTAAGTTAGTAATTGTAAGTAAAAATCAATTATGCTTCTAAACAGACAAACCAATTAATTTCTTGTGAAGTTAGATACACAATACTGTAAATTTCATTGTTTTTCATAAAATTTTCCAGCAATGTTTCATGCTGGAGTTAGGAAGTCTTGCATAACCGAAAAACGTTTCAGGGCATTGACAATGTGTCAATCATCCTTATGAACAAAAGCTTTAGAATGCCACTCTTATAGTCCCATTGACAAAAGACCAGAGATTCAATTTTTTTTTCGTGATGGTGTGTTACAAATTATTACTTGCATAATGCATTATGATTTTTTTATCAGATGATCCTCGAGGAAAGAATAATTGTCAACTGCATGTCACTTGTGTTAAATGACAGGTTTTTCTCCAATTGTATTATCATTATACAATTTTGTATTTTTTAGTTTTTTCTTCTTTGGTGTATTGTAATTATTATCTTACTAAATAAAACCCAAAAGTGGCTTTTTTTTTTCGATTGCTGATTGGTTGATAAATTTAAAAGTTTAAGGCAACAATGAATCAATTAGTGAATGTTATTTTTTAATTCAAATGAAATTCTCTGTATTGTTGTGTCAGGTGGTTACATTTAAATTTCAAATAGCTTAAACCCGTTGATTTTTTAACGGGTTTAAGCGAGTTATTAATAATAACTTTTACAAATTGTTAAATATAATTTAAATAGAGCATTTTAGATAGCACCCTAAGTACTTGAAATCCCTATATTTTCTGTTTACTTTATGACGTTTACATTTATAGTTTGAGTGCTTCTTTGTCTTAAGTTGGTTTTTATGGATGGCATTTTATAGTTTGTCTTGACTTTTGTAGCCTACAGCATTTTGCTAAAAATAGCATGAGTAATTGTCAGTTTCTTTTTACATGTTGATCGAACTTTCAATAGGAAGTTTCCTCTGTCTACAAGTCAGTGACATGCAAGACAAGCAATTTTGCTAATAATTTTTTTTTATACAAAGATCGATTTACAATAGACTGGTGTCGTGTAACAGTATACTTATGGTAATCAATATTGAATCACAGAATTGTGTCTCAAGTTCGGCGTGCAATAAAAATAGATTAATAAAATTCAAGCAACCTATTATCAGATTTCGAGACACAATTTAAATATATGTTTTCACATTTGGGTTAACACGGGAATACGATGTCGCAATTCACATATTTAATTATGGTTTTTTAGATTCTAACTTTGTGTCTTTGTGCAGGGTATAAATGTGAGAAACCCCAGGGTGTTCCAATGGGAAGTGGAAATGAGAGGTAATGAAATTATGCACTTAATGAGGTGTGATTAAATGTGTCATAGCTACTACCTACTCTTGGAAAGTTTAATATGAATATTTTAGTTCATGACAAATTATTTGTTTAAAGGTTCATTAAACTTAACATACGCTCAGGTTTGGTGGATAAGTTAGATACTTTATATACACTGACAAACAGGAATGTCAACAGGTTTTTCATACAGACTTCACACTTCTTGCACTAATATCTTTGCACATATTATTGTTTTACTCAAAATTATGCGTCGGAAAGGTAGAATTGCACCTAACACATTCGAAAATATTTTTTAGTCATTTTTGACAAAAATTTTACGTATTTTTACACCATGCCCTTCAATGTATTTGTATTTTTTTGTGTGTGAAACACAGGGAGATAAAAGTCTGTTATTTATCAAACAAGTAAATAACACGTACCACTATCACATCCAGTGGAGATACTATTTATTTTTTTTTTAATCAAAATTCTTGTCTAGTAAAGCAAGTCTATCTTTCTGCAACCTTCAACAAAAGACCTTAAAGCAGTGAAACGAGGACTTTCAAGTTGAAATCAAACTGAAAACATTATTTGAAATTACTTTTATTTGTATAGTTAACCAAACAAGAAACAGGGTTCTCAGACGTTAGCAATGTTTCAGGGCGTGGAGATTGAGAAAGAAGTTTTCTGTTCTTTCAATGGCAAGTCCTTGATTTCAGCACAAGCAATTCTAACTGGATTTGCTTACGTAACATGGTACTTTGGAGGTAGTTTAGTTTTGTAATTCACAATCTGAACAGTTTCTATTTACACTAATTTATATTTTACTACCGAGTAATGTGGATGCGTGTGGAGTAACTTTTCTATATAACAATTTGACTTTCAAGTTTTAATCAACAATAAGAAACTACTAATATACTGTAACTACAATGTTATTTATCTTTTGGAAAAAAATAACATGAATGGGTAGATAATTTTTCTGTTTACATTTGGTGATAATGTTTTTGGAGTGTATTGATTTTTTTGTCACATTCAAGAGCTATATTCTCATTGCAGTACATCAAATGTATAACACCAAAGTCCGAGTGAAGACTACATAAATATAGTGAATAGTCAAAGAGCATATACAGTAGAGACTCTAGAGCAAATAGTTATTAGTTAGAAAATTTTAGTAACTTTATGCAGCAGTGGAAAAACAATAGAACCCGATTGATAAAAGTTTCTTCACTATAACGAGATAATATTTGTCCAAAGTTAAAATTATATCAAATGACAGGTACTACTCATGCAAATAGTGTATAGCATATCCCACTGGTGGTGGTTACAATATGTTACCAGATATATGTATTACTGTATATACTAAGTCTATCTGTCTTTCTATCTTGTGATAGGTAGGCTTATAGTGGCTCTTCTAGAGTCCAAGACCATAAGCTAAAAGCTACTGTTTATAATTTTGAAATAATTTTCTGTTTGGATTTGAATCACAGAACAAATTATTGTTAATTTATGTGGTCCAGTACTTTATCAAATATTTTTTTTTGTGTATTTGGTAGCCAAGTAAGTTCACACTATTTGGTACCATAATAAATTGCATTAGGCCTATTAAAGTTTTGAAGTACCGTATATAGTAAATTCTAGGACATAAACCTTTTTCTAAAAACAAATTAAATGATTAAATTTTCAGTTTAATTTATTCTTTTTACAAAACAAAATTTTGGTTTAAATTTTTATTTTATGAATATAATTAGAATTACTATTACTATATACAATATAACTACACGTTTCACATGACTTATGCTATAGCATCAACACGTTCAAATTATATATAATTTATCTAATCATACATAATTTGTAATAACAGACCAACATTGCAGTCGACTGTTTGTTGTATATAAAATCTACAATTCAATTAGACATAATGAGAGGTTTTACAAATAATTTGTGAATCATTACATCCCTCAGCTTAGCTAGTCTCTGATTATACTGCATACACATTTTCTGCATTATTTTCACTTTCAAAATCTATGGGGTTATCTTAAAAAACGCATTTTCTTTTCCCAACAAAACCTTATTATTATCTCTACATTTTTTGCCTCCTCGATGACCTTATTTGATACATCGGCCATGAAATAATATTCTCCCCTGTATCCTCCAATTTATTATTTTTTTTTACTTATTATTTCTTGTCTCGAAAAGCAAATTCTCCAGTCTCTCCCCAAAGACCTTCGAGGCGAACGCAGACGCCACTGAAAATGAAAACAAATCCCACAATGCAATTCGTAATCAACAAATCGTTACACACTACACACAAAAAAACACAACATAACATAATGTTTAAAGCAGCAAACTACACGCAACTTTTTTTCAAGGCTTTTTAACTATTAAAAACTCTCTTCCTCGTCATGTTTTTTGAACTCAATTATCAAAATTGTAGTAGTTATTTTAACTGTAGGTGGCTCCCTCATTGCTTGCAGCATTTTGTGTTTTTGCTGTGACGACTCGTGATAGTTCTTCACTTCACTTGGAGGCGCTGTATTCCGTCTCAGTCAACCCTGTACTGTAGTAGACAGTGTCGCATTGAGATTTTTTTTTCCGTCTCCTTATAATAAGAGTCTCGTTTTAAGCTGTTTACATCGAAGATAGACTTCGAAATCGTGCTTATCAACGAGTTTTTAATGCAGTCATGAAACCGTAAACAAACCCCGCAAACATCAATAAAAAGAAAGAGAGGAAGAAATTTATATATATAAACTATTCAGTAGTCTACAGTTGAACGTATATAAAAATCTTCGTATATAGATATCTACAAGGAAGATAATCCCGAGATTTTACAGGTAATTTTTATTTATACATATTTTGTTTTATTATTATTATCATCATCGATTTAAACATGCACCCAGTTTGGTTTATCTATTGAGTTGTTGAAATGAATGATTTGAAATTTTTCACTATGTGCGTTTTTCTCCCATATATATATACACCAGAGGCTCTTGATCGATGAAAAGTGAAAAATATGTGTAGTATAGTTTTGCAGCTTGAATTTTGGGGGAGATTTTATTCATTGATTTTTTTTTTTGTGGTTTTTAAATTTTGTTATATATTTCTTCACTCACATTGACATAGTGTAATCATGCGTTATTTTTGTAGTTAATAATACTGGGTGGATTTATTATTATTTAAACACGGTGAAGGGCATAAGGAAATATCGATTACGAACCCTGTTTTATTTTGTTGGTCCATATTGTGCAAGACAATTTTTTTTTGTGTGTGTTTACATTGAGAAAATGTTCATGATAGACTATATAAAATATACAAGTTGACGGTTCGGTAGTAAATACGGTGTATCACTGCAGTATATCCGGTTACTCTATACGTATATTATAGACCGTTTTAGTTGCAGTATACTTGATATACGTAGTTGCTATAAGTGTATGATTTATTTTATAAACAATTTGAGATTTAAAAGCTAATATATTTAATGTATATTATAGTATACGTATGTATATTATAGACCGTTTTAGGTTGAAGTATAGTGATATACGTAGTTCTAAATGTAATAAGGTCTACACTGTATACTTTATATTTATACTGTATATATCGGGAAAAAATTTCACTTAATTCTTAAATACTAATACATTTGATATTATTTTTTGTAAAATTATTTATTTTTTCAAATGTATTTATATACCCGTATATGTATATTATACTGTTTAATTTGCAATATGCTGATACGTAGTTGCAAACAAAATGTATAAAAAATATTATAAATACCAAAATACAATTTATAATGGAATGTTTGCTTTTTTTTTTAAAATGGATATTTCTTTGTAAAATGTATTATTTTTAACAATATTTTTAAACACTGTATTACATGGATATTATAGACCGTGATGCAGTATTCTAGTTGCCCTAAATGTACAATCTTGATTATTGTTTAAAATATTTTTAAATACCATATTACCCATATAGACCATGATGCGTATTAGTTGCCCTAAATGTAATTCATTCATTATTTTTTCAAATATTCTTAAATACCGTATTACCCGTATATACCATGCTGCAGTATACTAATACACTACTTGGTCGCTCTAAAATGTAAGACTGTATAAACTATTTTATAATATCAGAAATAATATTTACCACAAAATGTTTATTTTTTAATAAACAATTTAAGGTAATGTTAATTTGTATGTAAAATGTTTTTTTAAAGCTTACTGTAGCACACGTATATGCCATATTTATTTATTTATTTATTTAGAGTTAATGCCATCCAAAACGAACCAGCATAGCCTTATAATATAACACATTAGTTGCAGTATACAGATAGGTAAACTTAGTTGTTATAGAAAGTGAAATGCTTCATTACAGCATAGATTTTTTAAAAAAAAAATTCTAATTATTTTATGAAATGAAATGAATATTTTTAATTTTGATAAAGTATTTTATATTTTTTAAAATACATCTTTTCTAAAATAAAATTAGACCATAAAGCTACCATAGGTGTCTTCAATAAATTGGAAGCAGACTGGTGCTAATGTATTGCATCAGCTCCAACATTATAGCCCACGTACTTTTGTGTGTAAATAGAGAAAAACAATATTTTATTGAATTTTTATAATAATCATACAATTTTCAAGTATTATATACAGAAAATGCATGTTACAGCAGATTTTGTAATGAACTGGCATAGTACATTATACTACTGTATTTTGTATAGCAAGTTCCAATGTATTCGTTACAGCATAGGAGAGGATGTATTTTGTGTTAAAAATACAAAATTTAATGTATGTTAAGTTTATTTCTTAACAAATAAAAAACTTACATATGTTTCAGCATATATTACAGATAAAAACTATTATATATAAAATTGCATATAAAAACACATATGTCTTTAGCATCTGTGAAGTAAGTTGTTTATTATGTAAACAGGTCCTTGATTTATATACGAAGGTTATGTTCTGCGAAAATCTTATCTTTTAAAGCAGAATTTTTTCGCATACATTGAGCACCTGAGCAGATTTATCTTGTCACACATTAGTCAAAGGAACTCGCATAAATTGAGGACTTCCCATATTTATTTTTAAAGAAAATTAGCGATAATCTAAGTTTTGAGATAATCCAAGATTTGGCATTGCGTTCAATAGGTTCACTCCTCAGCTTAATAATTTTAATTTTCTAGTTTTATGTCTTTTTGTTTCGTTTATCTTAATAAAAATCGCCAAAAAACCTTAAATCAACACAGACATTAAAAATGTTTTTATACATACGTTTTATATAGGTGCACTGTCATATAAAGATATACACAGGGGTCTAATGCAAAAAAAAAAATTAATTCTTGATTAATTGCACATGAATTGAACGATGGCATAATTTTACATTCGCATGAACCAGAATTCGCATAAATCGAAACGTGCAGAAATCAAAAATGGAATCACTCAAAGATTGCATGAATTTTATTTCTGCACGTTTCGATTTATGCGAATTCTGGTTCTTGCGAATTTAAAAATTAGGCCATTGTTGAGTAATTCGGTATTTGATTTATGTGAGTTTCGAGTTTAATTACATTTTTCATTTCTGCGATTTTTCGATTTATTTACATATGCGATAATGTTTTTACGTTGAACTTAATGCGGTTTATTATTTACTCATGCGGTTCTCGTTTTATGCGTTTTTGGTACATTGGACTAGCACTAGACAGTATATTCTCATAAACGACTGTACAGTATACTTATATGACGGTATACGTTAAATTCCCAGCTCAGTGAAGCTAATATAAAGAGTATAAAAAATGTTTTGTTTTCATGTTTATTTTTGTATTTTGATTTTGTGTGAAAACTTAAGACACATTCCAACAGCACTTTGCGAATAAAGAGCAAAACCAAGTCTAGCAACAAAAAAATAACTGAAATCAATATCATTATGCGTTCACGTTAAGCATTTCGTGCTGCAAATAATGAGTTGGAATTTCATACTTTGACATTCAAACTAAGCCGTTTGATAATACACAATAGTATCGGATCCCATTCACTTAGAATCGTACACTTAATCTGACTAAAATAACACTGGAAAAAAAAAGTTGTTGTTTTTATTTTCCTTTAAAACAGAACAGGAAAGTGAAATTTATGTTGTTTCTAAATCTAGACACCCTACTTAGGGGGCAAACTCACATTACCCCCTAACATTCCGCAGTAGTAACCATATTTTTAAATGGATCTCTTTGCGCAATTTGCTTTTGCCACAAGTCTGGCTTTGAAATGTTGACATATTTCAAATGGTGATATATTTTTTAAATCTGTCTGTCAAAGTAGGACTTGTGGGAGATATAAATATAAATATATATATATAACAATCTCTCTTTATATCTTGTTATTGTACGTTTGATGTTTGTCTCATTAGTTCTTCTTTACATATGTCTAGACTTGCATCACATTGACAAACGAGTTTCTACACTAACTAATGACATTAATTAATTAATGAGGGGTTTAACTAGTTCATCAAGTGGATTTCAAACAACGTGAAGAAAAAAATTGTATCTAGGAAATGAATTTTTGTTTTGTAATTAGCAAGTGACGAGAATAAGGTTAATAATTCACGATGAACATTTTCAACTCATCTAATTTACATTGTGTCGTTTCGCTACATTAATTTGCAACATTTTTAAGAGGTGGAAAAAGGTTTTTTGGGAATAGCCTAAGTGTTTGTTTACGAAATATAATGTATTAAAAAATGTACAAAAGGAATTAGAAATCATGAAACTTACTAAAATAAACAAGTTCATGCACGCTAATAATAATAATGCGAGTTTTTGAATGATTCCATTTTCGATTTATGCAAATTTTGATAAATGAGAAATCTAGATTAATGCGATCCTTGACTTTGAGTAATGTGATATTCGATTCATGCGAGTTTCGAGTGATTCTATTTTCGATTTTTACAATTTTTGATTCGATTTTTTTGTTACATTATACTTATGTGGTTTATTCGGTTCCCACTTTATGCGATTTTTGATTTATTGGATTATACAGTATATTATCAAATTTATCAATAATCGTCAGTATATGTTCGATTTCCAGCTCACTCACTCACAATGTCACTCACAGGCGGAGCTAATATAAAAGTATATTTTTAAAGCTTATCTTCAACACAATTTCAACTTCAGACATGTTTTTTTATTGATATTTTTTTTCCAAATTGCTTGAATTGCCTAACAAAAACTTTTGTGTGTCAAGTGGTCTTTACAAGTGACAACCTTATGTCACACACTGCATTTCATTTTTTGATTGATTTTGATTGTACCGTATTATAGAACATGCGGTTTGACACCCCTGTTCTAGAAATTATTTTATTTTTATATGGAGTAATACAAATTGCATTGATTGATAGTTTGTTTGTTAGATGTCGTTTGGCCAGTTCCAATTTTTTGGTTTTTACGAATTAGATTTACTATTGTTTGGAACTAAGTATGAAAATCGTAAGTTGATTTGTTTGCAAGACGTATTTGAATTTATTCCAAGAATCAATTTGCGCGTTATACTATCTGGTTGTTACTAGACATTAACTGGTAAGATAACAAAATCATAATCAAGATGTTTTGGTCGTAAAATCACGCATAGAATATTATCGTGCCAAAGTGTAACATGTGCCAACGCACCTTACGCGGCGTGTATATCTTGGATGACACATTAGATTTATAGTTTTCGAATTTGCACTTTGATTTTCTCTTGGTGTTTATTTTATCCACTCGGTGTTTGCGAAAGTTGAATCATTGGCTTTTATCTGGCGTACAAGTAGAGCCGATGACTTGCTAAGAATTCTAAGATATTTCATTCAGATCCTCTTTTTTCATTTTTCATGTACCGTACTTTAGATATTGATATCTTATACTCCGTAAAAAAATATTGATTACCATGAATGACTGTTTTGAAAGACTCGATTATCACGAACTAGTTCTAAGAAAACGGTCTTTAACGACGAATTGTGCGAATATACGAAGAATTGTGCAAAGGGACGAATTTCTATTTACCTTAGCTTTAGTTATCAATTTCTTAATCTTGAAATTGTTGAAAGAAGAATTGCAGGTGCATTTTTAGCGTATTATTGATGAAAATTTGGATCGATCTTTTTTCACAAGGCTTAAACACTGCAATGACTTTTTTTTTGATAGATTGATGTCTAAAATAACTTTGTTTATGGAGCTTTTCCATTGACATGCAAAATGAAAAAGATAAACAGTTCACAGTTTTGTCTGGTAGAAAACCTCTTTGTACAACTTAGCAGGTGCTTGATACTTAACTTGGAAATATATTTTCACAAAACATGTTTACAACATAGGGGATTTTTATAGGGATGTTTTGATAATCATTCTCTATACACACCTTCCACCAGTTACTCGTAAAAGTACATTGCACAATAACAGGTCCAGGTATTATGTGTTTCAGTTTGCCACTCCAGCAAGGTGTAGCTGATATACTCTTAGAATTATTTTATCATTTCCTCTGTCGATTGTTTTCTTTGTATTTTAAGTTATAGGTAAATGTGCACGAAAGGACGCGTTGATTTGAATGCGTAAACACTGAGATGATGACCTCAACGATTAAAGTAAAATGTAGTGTTAAAGAAAGTTGCATACTTTTGTTAATAGGAAAAGGCTGCCAATTGGCAGCAGTCATCATAGACGGAACATGTGGTTTTTAAAGGAAACTGTTCAGGTTTTTGTCATTTGGAGATTTATATTTAATGTCATTGATGCATTTGCTGAAAAGAAAATTCATTCCATACTATTTGCAATTGCAATGTGGAATCAATAGTTTGGGTTTTTGGTAGGCCTACTGTATTGTATACACGAACTCATCATGGAGTCATCACTAAATGCTGTAAATCATGCACTCATGGTACACAAAACGTACATCATTGGTTCATATGTGTAGTAAACATGATTACGTTCCCAATGAAAGTTAAAATGCACTAGTTTTAAAATACAGGCAGTCCTCGATGTAATGTGAGTTTCTTGTATGCAATTTCATTATTATGCGATTTTGTGCAGTGGTGCACAGGTGCTTTTCCACTTTAATAGGAAGTTTGATATACGGTTTTTCATTTCCTTTCAAAATTATGCTTATCTAATTTTGTTAAAACTTATCTAAAATAGTTGGCTGATTAAACGTGTGTGTGGATCAAATGGACTAGATAACAGGATAAGCATTACAGTATAATCGACATTACAGTAAACATACATATCGACTTGCATGGAAACTTTTAGAATGAATTAACTTTAATAATGTATAGGCTTATCTCAATGAGATTACTGGTGGACCTAAATGGTTATAAAAACAACTAATCTGTTAAAAAAAAATTAATGACTCACAGTATTCTAGGTAAATGTCCACATGATGAAAAAAAAGACCACAAAAATGGGCATTATGCAATGAATCATTTTTTTAATGATTTCAAATCAATAAATCCTAAATACAATATTTCGCCTTCCACTTGTGTCATGTGGATTCAGTTCGGGATCGGACGCCATGGGGGCAAGTTTACTCGGGGTTCTCCTGTTTTCTCCTGCATCATAAAACTCTGTTCCGTGTTTATCATCCCCATCTCATCATCATTTCTGTATTTCTAATTTCAATGCAATCTGAGGAGCCAAATGACATAGCTGTAAAAGCCAGTCGGTGCCCTCGTTAAACCCCAAGTAACTACCTATATACAACACTGTAAATCATGTTTTTTTACTAACCTGATTACTAAGTTAGGTGGCTAAGTTGGAGTTAGTTTTTAGTGATCAGACTATCTTGATGATCATTGTGTGTATTTTTCGTGTGAGTTTTTTCATGGAACCATTCTAAATTATGCCGAAATTTTTTGGAACAAAACCATTTTTATTACAACCTTTTATTTGACTTGACCGGTCGTAAAAAAAATTTCAACATGTTTCAATGTTTCAAGGTCGTTTTTACTGAAACACTGTTTCGTTTTTACTGTTCCCAGTATCGTACACACTTGAAATTTGGTATACTAATTGATTCTGCGTGATAATTTTATCTGTCAAATTTGGAGATATCCAGGTCGCGTTATTTACGACCTTGACGGTATGCAAATATCCGTTTCACCTGGTAAGGTGTTGCTTACGCTTCGATCCGCTTTTTTTTTAAACTCTTAATTTTGGTTAGCTAGCATACAATCTGTAAACAAGATTTTAGAAAACTGCGAGCAAGTTTTAAGTGCTCAAAACCATTGGATGTCAGGAAATAAAAATTTTCTGATTGGCTGACCATGCTTCATGGAAACTCTACACTGTGCTGTGCCCCAAGTGAGCAGCATCAAGCGATACTAAAACCTATCGTCGTCTTGACTTTACACAACATAATATATACATCTGCACTTGCGTAAATGAAACATATTTTGCTATTAAACGTGCTTCATAGAAACTGCACACTGTGCCATGCACCAAGTAAGCAGCATCAAGCTAGTATACTGGAACCTTTATCTTTAAACAATCCTCTGCTTTCGTGCACCAAATAAGCAGCATCAAGCAACAGTGAAACCTATAGTCGTCTTCTCTTTGCACACTGCTAAAAAAATGTACAGTTGTACAACACAATCCACAGGTTAAGAAGTAAATGTTAAATAATCAAATCCACGGGTTCAATAAAAAGTTGTGCTTAAAAAACAAAGTTTTTTATCTAATCTTGTTTTAACCTACATAATTGAATTATGTTTATTATTACTTATTAATTTAATTTTTCTTTTGATTTTGTCATTTTGTATACAATTTGTGAGGAAAATAAACAATATAAAAAAGAAGTGTTTTTTAACTAACCTAAACTAGTATCCATACACTCACAGATTCCACAGAGTGTAGATTAGTTTATAACTACCACCACAAGTGTGTTTACCATGTAAACTCTCAACCGATTTTTGAAATTCAAGAAATTCTACTATTAAAAACAAAAAAACTACAAACTCATTCACTCAAAAACTATGATTAACAAAACCACACATCGCGAGAGATGTAACTGTATTACACCATGAAATAATTTCAATTGTAATAAATGAAAAATGCTTACCTCTATGTCAACACTAACCAAACAATCGTTATAAAACACCTGATTCAGAATCATGTTTTATCAACGACCATAACCATATGTTTTATAGCCTATTGTGTTTAAATCTTAAGTTAGATTATTATTTTATGATGACTTTTGTAGTATAAATTTAAAATTTATTGTTTTATTTTAAATTCACTAGTCCGCTATTCCACATATTCTGCAGTCATTGATTCAGCAACCATTTCTTTAACAGATTCCGCTTTGACATTCCAAAAAACAAAAATTAATTCCAAAATTGTTCAAACATTAATTACTATTTTAGTGGAGCCCTAACGCTCTGGTGTTAAGGGGTAAAAATTTAATTTTAATTTTTTTTGGGATTGTGTATGTATCATTGCTCTTGATATACGTCAGTACCTATGAAAGTGGTCAAGTCCAAAATTTAAAAAAATAAATTCATTGCGTAAATTGACAGTAGTAAATAACTTTGTCGACGAATAGAATACAGTTAATGTGCTAAGGCACATTTAAAAAAATTTACAACTTTTAAACTCTGTCTAAAGACAAAATGGTGAAATCTAAATGTTCGCGTCAGAAATCTCAAAAATTATTGTTACATTTTTACAACGTGTAGTAAAGTTATTGTTACAATTAAGTGTTGGTATTTGGTGGTGGAATGTACCCATTCTATAATGTTATTTGTTCTGAAAGCTATATATGTAAAGATCGCGAGAATAGCATTGAACGAATTAATGCCAAATAGACAAAATCGAAACTTGAAATGAAAATGGAATTACTCAACTCGCATAAATCTAATGTCTAACAACTCACAAATCGCATAAATCTAAATTTGCATAAGCCGAAACCATGTATAAAGCATATTCTTTGCAACATTCGTTAGTTATTGAAATGCAACGTTACAGTTATTATTTTAACTCATGTTGCTTCGCAACATTCTTTACAGTTGTTTTAGCTCATAATATTTGTTATCATGCGTTAGCGTTAATTAGTAAACATCCAACGATCGACCCAGCGACTTGCGAAACATTACAGTAAATTACTGGTGCAACTGGTCCAACGTTTTAAGCATCAGCAGTTATCAGAGTAAATGCAGTATATTACTCTTCACGCATACAAAGATATACAATAAGTTGTATAGGAAAGTCATTTTTCTACAAATTAGTTTAAACCATTTTTATAATTTACCAGAGTGCATGTAGTACATGTAAACTTTTATCTACAAAGTTTACAATTAAAGTTTACAATAAAAATTTACAATAAAAGTTTACAATAAAAGTTTACAATAGAAGGGCAAAGTTCTATTTTTTATGACATACAACGAGTTTATGTTGCCGAAGAATCTTTCAATCATAAACTCAAACTGATGTCTTGCTTTATATGAACAACCTTTATGATATTTTGTAACCATTCGTTTTATACATAACTCTAAGCTATGAATACCGTGAGAAGTTGGTTCCTGGTGGGATTGCTAGGGTGTTTAGGAAGACAAATCTATGGCGATTTGTCCCAAACAACAAAACTTGCTGCATCTACTGCCAACACGCAATTCGCGCTTGATCTTTTACGGAAATTGTGTGCCGAAGGAGAGAATGTATTCTTTAGTCCTTACTCAATAGCTGCAGCTATAGCTATGACATCAT
>JAQIWH010000595.1:0-44864 GCA_034695005.1 Cryptops parisi | reverse complement strand
TAAAATATGTAAGAACCATATATACAGTATTGCACTTACATAATATACTGTACATCCACACATACATTATATGATCCCCCAATTGAATTACATCACTACACTTATGACAATGTAATTTTTCACTATTACGTATAATAATGAACAGGTGTTCAATTCCCTGCATTATACTACTTTAGGGAGAAAAAAGTTATCATTTTACATTATAAAACAGTACATTTGCAATACGGTACATTTCGATCTATTTCTCAATATTAGTATTATTATATCCAAAACCAATTGCTCCAATGTGGTTACATTACAGTTATTATTTTTTTTTCTCTCCTTTTCTGGTAATTGAAATTTTCCTCGCGTACCAGTACCGACCTCACTTTTCGTACTAGGTGTCATTTTGTTTAGTCAACCGTGAAGGTTATTACATTACAAGATTGTCAAACCTGTAATTTACTGCAAAAAAATTGTGTTGTGCAAATCTTAACACTTCTTCCCAAAACAATACCATTTTTGTTCCAATTGTACCAAAATATATTATTACAATTACAATATTATACACAACAAAATAATAAAACGTTAAAAAAAAAAAAAAAATGAAACGAAACTATATTACTATACCGCTGATTCAAAACACCCAACTTTACACCAAACTAACTTTTTGTAACTGCTTTACAAAATAAATAAATAAATAAATAAATAAATAAATAAATAAATAACAAGAAAATGAAATCTTCTAGAAAATAAAAATCACTGCACTAGTAGTCAACCACCGTCCAGTGGTGAGAAAATCCACAACTTAAAATTATATTTTGATCTGATTTTTAATATATATTCTTAATAATATAATTGCATTATTTGTTTTTGTACGACTACTGTACAAATTCGTGGCTGATTATTAGCGAACTTCATTTGACATATAAAAAAATAAATTAAAATTTTTTAATAATTTTAAAAATATCTAAAAAAAAGTCATAGAAACATCCTGAAATAGGTAATTTGGGATTAGGGTACCTGCTTGTGGTGCTAAGGGTTTGGTGTTGTGGTTTTAAACTAACCTCAACTGGTTTCTTATGGGTATAGATAAGTTTAGGTTAGTATTGACCATAAATACTATATTTTAATATCTATACCCATAAAGACTGTAAAAAAAAGATCTTATAGGTTTTAAAAATCTTATAATAGGTCTTAAAGAGCTAAAAGATCTTATAGATTAAGTTAGTGAAAAACAACAACCCGTCAAGCCACTAGCGCCACAAGCGGGACAAATGGCTAACCTCAAAATACCAAATTATATTTTAACACAAAATAAATGAAAATAGCCTACATATACTATAAAAAAATGATATACGAAAAATATAATTTTATTCTAATGATAAAAACAAGCATCGATACATTAAAAATGCTTTTCAAGAAGACGCTTTATAGTTTCACTTTATGCGAATTTCAATTTATACGAATTTCAATAATCTAAATTAATACGAGCTTGGGGTATTGCTAATATTTAATTTAAGCGAGTTTCGAGTAATCATTTTCGATTTGATTTGTGCGATTTTTGTTACATTGGACTTATGCAGTTTTCGATTTATGCGGTTCTTACTTTATGCAATTTTTTTGTACAATGGACAGTATATTATCAAAAACACCTTTAGATGGCAGTATACGTTCAATCACTCACAAACTCAAGTGAAGCTAATATAAAGCATATAAAAAAATACGAATACAATAATATAGCATACGAAATACAGTGGAACCCCGCTATTCGTCCATCCCTCTATTGGTAAAACTCGCTATTCGTACGTTACCTCGGAATTCGTACAAATCCCAAGCATCTTATAGTCTATTTCTATAGTGCAAAGAAACAGAAAAGAAAAAGAGAAACAACATCTGATGGGTTACTTGATGTTTTTATGATCGCCCTTCTAAAAAAAAAATAAGATTCCTCCTCCCCTCCACCTTCCATGTTCAGTTACAGTACTGTTTACAGTATATTTATTGATTGTATAGTTTTTATGTATGATTTTATGCACTGTACTGTATTACTGTCTACACTGTATAAACAAGGCTGTATTAGTATTACCATAGACTAAAGAATTAGATCTCTATTAGTATTACCTCATAGACTAAAGAGTTGCATCTCTTAGTCTATTCTATGATATTACTATAAATAATCATCAGGGGTCTGCAACGGATTAATCCAATTAACATTATTTCTTAAAACAAAAAATAATAATAATTCGCCATTCGTACAAATCGCCATTCGACCAGCCTCCTGGAACGGATTGCGTACGAATAGCGGGGTTCCACTGTACATAAAAAAAAATCTACACTAAAAAAAAAAAATACAATATACAATGTTTACAATACATCATAATATACATACCTGTATATGCCTTGAACAAGTGAAAGCAGAGGAAAAGAAAATAAACACTTGTCAATACACCATTAACAAAAGTTCTCGTTACTAAACTATTAATAAAAACAAATACGTCAACGAATGCAAAACAGTGCTTAATAATAATAATAATAATAATAATATACATGTAAAGGATGAAGAGAGGTACTACACAAAAAAAATAAAATAAATTAAAAAGAATAATATAATAATAAAAGATTTTTAAAAAAAATATATATAAAAAAGCAGCAACATAGGCCGGAAAAAAAAAAGTAGTGGGAAAAATGAAAGGCGTGGGAAAATATAGTAGCAGAGGAATTCACCCTTCACCAAGCGTGTAACTGTTAAGCAACAATCATATTTTAATTTGTAATGCATCCTTACTACAAGGGAAGATACTACTAGAGCAACAAAAAATAATAATAATAATGAAAGTGTACAATGTATAGTTTTTAAATAGAGGATGTTCTACAGAGTGTTGCGAAGGAAGAAACAACGAATTAAATATACGGACTATGTAATCGGACCATTTTGTTTATCCGGAGCTAATTTCATAAAAAGCTTTTCTGTTATCCAGAACTTAGGTGTAGGTATTATGTATTACAGCTTGTCTTAGTGTATATAACTTCGATATTTAAAAATATATATATTTCTATATATTGTACTTCCATATATTTGAATATACTGTATACACTTCTATATACTGTACACACTTCTATATACTGTACACACTTCTATATACTGTATACACTTCTATATTTGATTATGTATTTCCCATATACTTCTTAATTTAGAAATCACGAATATACAAGTACATTCAAAGGCTTTTTAAGCATGCTCTTTATATAGCCCACTGTCATATACAGATATACTGTATTGCATGTATTTTACATACATAATAAATAAAATTCATTTTTGATATCTGCAAGTTTTTCGATTTATGCGAATTGAAACTAACGCAATCTTTTGAGTGATATTCCATTTTTGATTTCGACAAGTTCGATTTATGCTAATTTTGATTGATTAATTTTTATGCGAAATTCGATATTCGAGTAATTCAATTTATGCGAGTTTTGAGTAATTCCATTTTTTGATTTCTGCATTTTTCGATATATTTATATAATTTTTTTTTTTTTTTTTACATTGGACTTATGCGGTTTTTAATTTATGCGAAAGACTTATGCAGTTTTTGGTTTATGCGTTTCTCGTTTTATGGTTTTTTTTTGGACTACACAGCATAATTCTCAAACGACTGTAGATGGCAGTATGCGTTAAATTTCTAACCGCACAAACTCACAAGTGAAGCTAATAATAAAGAGTACACAAAATCAACAGAAATTTGTCATAAACAAAAAAGATTTTTCACTGTACAGTACTGTACTTAAATGATAGTCCAAGTCCATTGTATTCTGTACGATATTTTGTGAAAAAGAGATTTACGAGTATAGGTTTAATTAATATTATAATAAAAAACACTTATGCCGCACATTATTATAACAATATATACTTTATGATTACACATAATTATACATTGTAACTTCAATTCTTCATAATAGTTACATTGAATTAAAGGGAAACTTTGTGTTAACTTGTTATGAAATAGTGTACAAGAACTCTTTGACATTTCAGTCGAAAACTCATATTAACACACACAAATAACAGAAAGCACGACATAAAATACAAATTAAAATTAAACAAAAAAAAAATATATTAAATTAAAATCAAATTAAAATTCATCTATTCGTTTTAGTGTTTCCTTTTTTTCTACATTTCATATACTTCATACAAGGTAGACATCTTTTGATATTGTTAAAAAAAAAAAAATACTGGGAAAATACTTTCTTGATATACATTATGATAACATGTACTTGTTGATTCATTATCACTACTACATTTTATATATTATATCAACATTTTAGCCAATTAACACGATCATCTAACATAAGAAGTGAATCTAACCATGACATATTATACTAAAGTATAATATGTCATTTTCTAACCTAACATATATGAAAAAAAAAACTTATCCTAAGCTAAAAATTAATTTAAAAACCATATTCAGATATAATATTAATTTACTTTTTTTAAGATATATAAAATATTAAAATTATAAATTCACCTAACATATAGAAAGCATGATATTAAAAATTAAACTAAAAAAAATGAATTAATTTATTTTAAAACAAAAATGAATTTAAATTATAAACCAGTCTATACTTACACTATATATGTACTGTTTAACTACATTCTATCTATATTTCAAGCTGTATTTGTTGATACTGTTAATAAATAAACTTGTTGATTATACAGTATGGTGGTGTATACTTGTTGATTCATTACTACCACTCAGGTACTTAAACTCATTCAATATTTTTTGTTTTAAATTACTCTTATACCTATTTTCAAGTTATATTAATATAGATTTAAGTTTTATAAAACTTATTTTAAGATATAACACATTAAAATCATTAACTAGATAAATTTAAGTCAAAATGCAGCAGCAGCACCCCTTTGCTAAAATCAAAAAAATCATCAAAAGGTGAATTTTCACTTACAATTACAAAAGTATCACAAAATATAAACTGATATATTCTATGTAAACAAATTAATGTAAATAAGCTATGATTAAATATAAACTTACAATGCAAAACAAGCTTCATACAGAACTAGATAACATATCATAAATTCAGTATCCCATCATAAACAAAGTCTAGTCATAAACCCAATATCTCATCACCATAAACTATCGTCCAAGATACTTATGCTAAGTAGTGCACGTAGTGCATAATATGAAAAATGGTATATTCACTACTTAAACCCACACTATATGACAGTTGTAGAATCACGAGTTTGGTACAACTTCAATCGTATTGAACACACTATACAATAGACGTTAAATCTCATATACATAAAAATAAACGATATTGAATCATAAGATATACCAACCATTGTCATATAATATACTGTTACCATTATATCTTCGTATAAGATATAAACTCACCCTATGAGATTTTAACGTCTAAAATTGTTTCAGTGTCTTCAATACGCTGGTCTTCATTCCTACAACTGTCATACATTCAAAAAAAACATAACTTGTTTTCGATATCTATAAAAAAATAAATAACAAAAAGAATCGATTATCCCACCACTAAACGTGCACAATGAGAATATAAAACGATATAACAATAAATAAAAAATAAATTAATAATATATATAATAATAATAATAAAAAGTAATAACTTTACCTTGAAGTAGTCATTCATGTGTGAGACAGGATATACAACACTTCTTTTGACAGTTAAAAAAAAAGTTAACTGTATAAAAAATTACACTTTAAAAACCAAACCGTACACCACGTGCATAATCAATCGAATACTCGATATTAATCTACTCGAAAATCGGTTTCTTTTTTTGTTTATGTACGAATACGGTACATTGACATGCTTCACTAAACAGCGTGGTTATTGTGGTGATCTCCCACCAACCCCAAAAAAAAGAGCACACAGTTCAATAAACAAACCCGACAACTCTTAAGCCTACGATCATTGAATAACAAAACAAACCAAACACTACATTATACAAAAGCGATAAATATATTTTTTTAAAATTCACAACTTTACCTGTGGGCCGTAAACTTCGTTCATGGTGTTGTCGTGGAGTGAAGGGAACAACGAGAGGGCATCATCAATAAACCATCATGAGGTTCCAAACTCGAGCAGCAGCAGCAGCAACAAGTATGTACGATGATGATGATGTTGATGAGTGGAGGTCTTGTTTTCTAAATGGCGCTATTGAAACGGACTTTTTCAGGTTTGGTGTTATGTTTACACGTCCGCGTCGTTGTTCGAGGGCCAAAAATTTCGTTTTAGCGCAAATTTCGGCCAGTGGACGACTGACTCGCTTCTTGGCCAAGCCACAACTGACACTCGTGGGAAAATACAGCCCGAGCTGACATCGTGGGAACAATGAAGCCAAAGGAGGGAGGTAGTGGTACTAGTGGAGGTTAGCTGTTCCGCGCAATCGCCACTCTCCCTCGATACTACTTCCTTTCTCTTTTTTTTCTTCACTAAATAGTTTTACCGACTCATCGAAATAAGCGTCCCTACGCTTATGTTTATTTTTTTATGGGAGATATTAAAATTTAAACGCGGTGTAATTATAAAGAATGACGACATTTTAACGGTTATTGTATTTGTTTTGTAACTGGAGTGAAAAATAGCGATTTTTATTGAAATGAAAATCGGGTGATTAGGGACGTTATTTTGATGAAGCGTTAAAAACCTATGCTTCCTCTTTTAAGTGTTGATTGGTTTCATATGAATGGGTTAATTATTTCGAATAAAATTTTTTTTTTTTACATGTTATATTAAAAATTTTACCAATATATACTACCTATATTTTCACATTTTCTATATCTAATGAACAAAATTTTGAAAACTTTTATAATAAAATAAATATTTAAAAAAAAAAATTACAGTAAAATTTATTTTGTTTTTATATGTTATACCATGACATATTAAACTTTAGTATAATATGTCATGGTTATATTTAAAATTTGACCAAAAAAAATATATTTTTAATTTTCTATATCTAATAAACAAAATTCTGCAACTTTTTAAATTGAATAAATAAATATTAAAAAATTTACAAAAAAATTTATTTTGATATATATACTTTATATACAGTATTAATAAAGTAAATTTCTAACATAAAATTAACGTTAAAAAATTATGTTGGCTGAATAGTAATAGTTTTTATATTGAAATATCTATAGTTTTATATTATAAGGTCTAAAAACTCAAAATTTCATATTGAGAATATGATCTTATTTGTTTGTTAAAAACATAACATAGTTGCTTAATAATAATTTAAATTTAATAATATCTTAATTATTTTGTTAATGAATTAAAAAAAATTAATATTTTGAAATTATATAAAAAAAATATATTTGTTTATAATTATTTCGTTGATGCAGAATTTTCACGTTGGAACTTTCTAAGAAAAATCAATATGAAAATTGATTTAATAAAAATCATGAACAAAAGTTTTAAATTAAATAAAAAATTATTAAATATAATAATAATAATAATAATAATAATAATAATAAAAAAAATATCCATCGATAATATGTGGTTAATATTCAGTTTGAAATCCAAACAAAATATTTTTAAACTATATCACTATGTACATAGTGATTTCAAACAGAGTAATAAACTTATATGACTATGTAAATATATATTTAAAAAATTTGAAAAATATATAAATATATATTTCACAAATTTGAAAAATATAAATATATAAAATAAAATAAAATAAAATTTCAATATACAGATTTAATTAAAAAAAAATCTGTATGTCAATAAAATACTGAATAAAATTTTCATATTACGTAAAATATTAAGTTAGATAATGTGCTACAGAGTTCAGCACATTTTCAATGAATCGCTTCAAAACAAATTATTTTCACGATTTGAAGCGAATCACTTGAAAACGTGCTTTTCGCATTGAATTCTGCAAAATATAAAGTATTTGGCTTCAAAACAAGCTAATTTAAGATCATCTTTTCTGCAAAGGAAGAAATTCTACACATGACATTAGCACGACGTTATATTAATCGAACAAAATGTTTATAACTTGATATAGTGTAAAAAAAACAAAAACAACACAATTTTCATTTATAAACAACACAAAGACATGAAAATCCCGGTATGAAACAAATTTTTCGGCTCTTCCTATAAAAATTGAAAGTGAAGCCCTTAGTTATATTATGTATAACATTTGCATTATAAAGTCTGTCAAAGCTATTGGAGCTCTACTGTATAACAATAATTTGATATGCACCCTTTATAATTTATGGATATTACTGTTTTTTACTATTTTATTTTGTTGTTTTTACAGCTGGAAAAAATAGCTACCGTTTGTAAATAGGTGGAGGCAAAAAAAAAATCAAACTCATTTTTATCTCATCACATGTATACCAGAGTAATCATTCAATAAAACGATTCTGTTTAAATCATTCACCATTGACGCAGTTAAATCAAATAGCAGAAATAGGAACAGGAACTGTTCCACAAATTACCCTTGACATTAAACTTTTTTTGTTTTGTATTTAATAAAATTATATTTATGAAAAAAAAAATGAAATACGACTAATAATAAAATAATTCGATCCATTAATCTGCAAAAAAAAAAAAAAAATACATATATTAGCTTCAACTTTGTTGCCATGTTGCAAAATATCTGTACCAATTACACTTACAATTCTGCAGCAAAAAACTGTAAAACAAAAACCTGTTCACATAATGCCACAACACTTCCATACCATACATAATATTAGTCAGTATATAATTAAATCGTCAAAATTTATGATCATGTTCCAATGTGAAATTGTTCCTAAAACTATAAAACAATATTAGAATGTTTTTTTGGTTTTTTGGTTTTGTTTTTAAAAAAAAATATTACATCAGGTCATTCTACAAGTAATGTCCTTTATGTCGTTTGCATGTAGTAAATGTACGGACTTAAATGATAGCTTAACCAATGCGCACTTTTGTCTCAACTTCACAGGGTGTCCACATTTGGAAAGTCCATAATTTTTTCATGTCAAGTTAACTCAAATGTGATGTTTGGTGGAGCAGTATTGGAAACTCAAAAAAGTTCAGATGGGAATTTTATAGTGTGTGTCATAGCCACAGTGGCGCTGCAGTCAGTCATTTTCCAACATGGCCACTGAGCAACAGCGCACAAACTAATGCAAATGACATGGAGTAATGTTGCAAAACAATATGTGAGTTAGACGACGGCCTAGAATGCAGGATACCAAAGGCACCCATGTGGAAGTGCATGGAAATAGTTATTTCTTTATGAACGTCTAATGGGTTCATTTCTACTTAGTTATGATTATGTACATCAGTGGTCTTCAAAGTGGGGTGCACAAGCAATAGGATATTTCTTATAAACTCTTCTTAGAGATAGAGTTCTTATAAACTCTAATCACTTATAAGCTCTTGTTAATATATGAGGGGGTGCATGCCCTTTGGTCTTACTAACATAGGGGTGCGCGGTCAAGTAAAGGTTTGAGACCACTGATGTACCTATTTACTTTCAAACTGTACGTTGATTTTTCATGGTAGACACCCTGTATGTCATCCAATTGCCATTTTGGAACAGCAAACGTGCTTTTCTTGTTAACGACATACCATTACTTATGGAACGAGCCTACGATTTCAACACAACATTGGCACACGTTACAGTGACATAAACACCATTACATTGTTACTGCAAATACACAATTTCATCACCTTCTGCTTTCACATAACACCAAAAAAAATTTAACGCAAAATTCCGTATGATAAACCACGCTTAAGCATGCACCGCTTATCTACACAACATGTAACACTATTCATCATGAAATTACCGTAAACAATATTCGTACTTTTAATCCTGGTAGCAACATTATTCGATATATCCATTCATAAAAGCATAGACAGTCATGTACACAATAATATGTATAACACTACAGTTTCTGTGACCTAATGGCTGCAGTTTCCTAATATTTTTTTTTTTTTGACACATCATCTTCGTCTTCAGCTGTCGATAAAAGTTCAAAGCAGGTGAAATTTTGGTCATTAGTGAAATTTTAGTCGACAATGATGATTCAAATACTAATCTCGAGTCCTGATAAGTAATCGCCAACTAGATCAACAACAATTGTGTATAAAGCAAAACAACACTTTTTCTCTACCATAATGTTATTTTCCACCCATCCACCTGCAATGAGATGTTTTGATAAGATGCTTAAATAACAGGTGTCAAATTACACTTAGCAGGTATCATCGCATAGAAACGTTGTCATGATTAAAACATCATTAATTTTTCTGAGGAGCACGTTATAGCAGGTGTTGGTCTCTTATTCAAATAATAAGGTGCTCGATCTTTGGATGAAGAATATATTTACAAAAAAAACAAAACTTATTTTTTTGTTGCATACAAGTACTACAGCGTAAAAAAAAATAATAATAGAAATCAAACTTGTACACAGTGGAATTTCAAATGTATACATTGCTGTATGAAATTTTACGCTACCATACACACATTATCGTAAAATGGTTCGGCTAATACGCTAGACAAGTCTAACTTCATCTCGAGATGCAGATTTTTCTTGAAACATTGAAAACTGTTGCACATGTTAATCATAGGATCTCAATGCTATACAACAAACAAAGTGTTATATTAAAAGGTCAGATTGAGATGAAGAAATATCAAGCAATGATATATATACAAATACTTCAAGAATATGTACACAAAATAGTTTTTAAAAAAAAAAATTAGTATCAAACTATTTTTTTTTTTTTTTGCAATAATTAATAATAATAATAATAATATCGTATATACTACTGCAAAATGCTCTTGTTGCACAATTGGTTGTAACGTTGTTTTTTATTCAGAGCTTTCCAAATTGGAAATCATAAATTTTCATTGATTTATCGCCGAGAACTAATAATGAACAAAAATTCTATAAAATTAAGAAGAATCAAGCAAAAAGTTGAAAAATTAAAATTAAAATAATGGATACGGGAGGTAGTTGGTTGTTAAGTGATGCGATACAAAGTGATCATTTCTTTTAGGCAAGATTGCAAAGAAGATAAACAAAGCAACAAAACTCAACATCGACAAAACTATTTACAATACAATAAGACGACAAATCACAAAAAATTAAACCTGACACCAAGATTTTGGCCTATTAAAAAAAATTGCCTGTGTATATATACATACAACATTGTGTGATTGAATCCATTATCACATAATATACAGGGGTGGGCAAAAGTAAGTTTACAGTCGTTAATATAGAAACAAAAGTGAATTAAAAATGCTTTTTAAGCATACTCTTTATATACTAGCATATAGCGTCCACCATATTGGTTTTTAATTAATAGCGGGCAGTTACACTCGTGAGACTAAGCTGAATCCATACACCTCATTCCATCAACATCTATCGAGTCGTCTTGTTTTTTGTATGTAGAAACTCACAACTCACTCGAGTGAAACCAACATAAAGAGTATAATTTACCTGTGGCTTACATGTAATCCTACTTTTGCCCACCCCTGTACAGCAGATTTACGCTGTCCGATTAGTGCTTTTTCGATATAATGCTAATTTTATTTTATGCCAAACGACTTATACGCCTAAAAATATTATAAAATTTTACTAGAATGCTGTAATTTATAATGTATAACGTAAAAAAATTTGTGATTAAATATATAAATACACAAAAAAAAAAAGAATAACAAACTCCATGTAATAATACAGTACAGTCTCTCCAATCGTCTAGTACAACATGTCCAGTAATCCGACACTCGGCACCTAGCAGGTCGGTACATGAAACTGTCTTTAAAAGCAAAATTGCAAAAGAGAAATTGACGAATTTCGTGTGCAATGAATGCAACTCAATAACAAACTGCTGTACATTTATTCTTTTGATACTTTGTACAGTACAGTAAAACTTTGATTAACCGTCACTTTCTGTTATCTGTCATCCTCTAAAAAAATGAATATGATGCCGGAAGTGACTAATCGTCGGTGGTGGTGGAGTTGAGCTTGATGCGCCACAAACCCATCGCTATTCACTTTTAAAGGATTTTATTTTCATTTTCGTTCCAAGCCCGCAGTGAAATCACGTTACTGTACATTATGTTATTAAAAGATTTCTGTTATCCATCTATTCGTCACAGCCCTGGTTGACCAAAGTTTTACTGTACTTTGTGTGATTACTTTTTCAAAGTCGGTGAAGAGTTAATAAACGATGATTCGTTTCCAAACTCCAGCAATCCGACAAGTTCGCAGTACTCAAGACACCGCCTGGTCCGACATATGTCGAATTACAGAGACTCTACCGTATGAGTAATTTAAGATACACAGGCAACAGATCCACAAAAACGTCACCTCCAATGTATGACGACGAAAATCGACAGTAACATTACCACAAATCCATCTAAAATTTTCATCAAAAAAAAAATAATTGTTAAAAAAATAAAATAAAAATAAAATGATCACTTTGTACCAAAATTTCTATATCTAATTTAATAATTTTAAAATAAAAAAATGTCCCAGTAGCCGATTTGTAAAAACAAAAACAAACAAAATAAAAACCACACCTTAAAACCGTTCGAAATACACAAATTGAAAAAAAAGTCACCACATTCATGAGATATTAACGTTTACTAGCTTTCAGTATGTTTTGTTTTTAGCCCCTTACCAGTATTCAAGTTACATTCAGTCCCATTCTACAAAAATAAAACAAAAACAAAAAAATAAACAAAACAAAGCAAAATACGTTAAGCAAAACTTAAAAACGTTTGATGCATAGTCTCCCATGCTATAAATAAAAAGCGATATATAAAAATACAATTCTTTATCAAGTGTATGTCACAAAAAAGAGAAGCTTTACCAACAGTAAACATATTCTTCGAAATCATGTTGCATGATTAATAGCTCAAAGTGATGATGAATAAAAAAATCCCCACGAGATGTCATCGCTTGTGGCAGCACTGTGTATTGTAGTGACATGCGGAAAAAAAACAACAAACAAAAAATCCAGGTAGTAGCTACGTCGATACAGCGCTAACTGACATGTAGTAACTTACATGCATAAAAACGGTAGAACTTGTACATGTAAAAATGGTAGTTTAGTTAACTTACATAAGGTAGTAACTTTGCATATGTGCTAATAGTTTTGCCCATCTCTACGATTGTTATTTTCGACACTATCATATTTTTTGTTATGAAATTCTACGTTATCACTCCTACTTACACCGAACACGAGATCCTTCCTGGCGTCATCATCATCATCATCAAAAATAATAAAAACACAAACAAAAAATTTTTTTTCCCACAATACGAGTATTTGCGTACACAGTCCGTTCGCGCTGCGTACGTTTTTTGTTTTGTTTTTTTTCACCGAGTATGTGTGTTCACCGCAGTCCTAACTTTTTTTCCACACAAAAAACACCAAACTACGGTACCAAAAAAGAAAAAATTTAAACAGCACTGGTTAATGATTTTTCTACACGGATTTCAATGTTTAAGGCATTATCTAGGAAACAGCAATTTTAACCGTGCGCTTCTTAAATAACTTCACTGGTACGCTTTTTTGTTTTCGTTTCAATCGAAAAAAAAAAAAATAATCCTGCACTACGTTTTGTGTTTTTATATGTCATTTACAAAGTTATCAAAAAATTTCGCATGAAAACGATCATCTCGGAGAAACAAAGCATAATTTAAAAAAGCAGCGAAACGTGCCTATTTTTTTTTGTATGCAAGTATATAATTGCATCAACGACCGCATTAATAAAAATCAATGTTTTCTCAGCTGCAGTTGATTGTTTCGTTTTAAAATGCATCGACTAATGTAAATTTATACTTCATTATACTTTTTCCTTTTGCACTTGCCATCGTTTTCCGGACCCTTTCGAAAACTGCCGATGTTTTTTTCTCCACAAACGTTTTGTGTGTTTTGTGACAAACTCATTTTTTTTTACGCAGTAAATTCTGCTAACAACAATACGCAGCACTTTGAAGCACTTATTATATCATTACATCTTTCTTTCGTCAAAGAATTTCGTCGTCGTCGTATTATAATTTTGTTTTCTGCACGCGTGTATATTTGTTTAAACCTGGATTCATCGTTGGGGTAGGTATAAGTACCATTTTTTGTCATTGAGAAAAATCACAAAAAAAATTCCATCACTTCGTCCATCAATCCGACGAATAAGATCATTTCAACGATATCATTCACGCTAAGTTGTCAACAACAGAAAAGTAAAATTAAGTAATAAAACCACAACTTTTGAAAATCAAAAAGAGTATCAAATAATTAAAAAATAAATTTAATAATATATATAAAAAGAAATTATGTTTATAATAAAATAATTAAAATAAAATCAAAAACGATAACCAATAAAACAAAAAATACTGTATAAATTTAAAAACACTTTTTTTTTGTTTTTTTTACTATAACGGAAAATAATTAAGCGATTTGTTAACGAGAAACTGATATAAAAATCATTAGCGATAAAATTCTGAAAAAACAAACTGTGGATATTAAAATTGCAGAACGTTAATAATGATAATATTAAATACTACCTCGAGTCCACTAAACGATGACCTGCCGGCAGATTCTGGATGAAGCGATGAAATCTATGTACATTCTCAATTCACTTGATAACATATTTTGTGTTTTGTATTCTATTTATCGCCTAGCAAGTTGTGCCGTTGGTTCTTTAACTTGGTTGCTGAAAAGAAAATTTAAAACAACAAATATAAGTTAGCGTTTTTTCATGTTGACAATTGCAAACCACCATAAAACATTATAACTTTTAAAGTCATTGTTTACAGACAAGTCTTGGGTTAATATTGCACATGGAACTTTGTATATCTCTTATTATCAGAATTTCATATGTCACCCGAGACCAAGACCCAGCTGTAACCCGAGAGCAGCCTGTAGTTGCGGCTAGGAATCGTTTAAGGTGTCAAATTCCTAGGAGCTGTTATGTTTACTTCAAGAATCAAGGGTAGTGTCCATCTATACAGGGTGTTCCTGAAAGGTCTAGTCAAATTTTAACCACAGGTGCTACGCATCAAGAAAACCCATATGAACATGAAAATGCATCCCTTGATATAAAAGTAACGTGAATGCATTGTCTCAAAATTGCTGTAACTATTCAGATGACTATGCATTTTTCGGATCAATGTTTATATGGAATTTTTTGTTTTTTGCTTTCTTTTGACGAGTAGCATCTGTGGTTTAAATTAGACTCTTTCAGGAACACCCTGTACACCATGAATTCATCAATGATTAAAATGACACCCAATTTCATTTTTGGTGACACGTACTAATTCTTGACATTATATACCAAGTGGGTTAAAAATACAGTGGAATCTGGTTATTTATTATAATCATGGATGATAATGTTATGACTATTGTTATCATAATCAATCAGTCCCAAAACACCGTTTAATGTGTTCTATAAAAAGTTTAATTTTATCAGCCGATTATTGTTATAAAATATCACCGTCCCAAAATGATCACAAAAACCGGATTCCACTGTTATCACTTTTTTTCAATGAACTAATCTAAGTGAACAAAACATAACCCATTCAATGTACAGGGTGTACTCTTTGATGTGTGCATTATTTATGCATGACTGCAAAAGAACTCACATTATAATAGAAATCGCATGTCAAAATTCCCATAAAATAAAACTACAGCGGAGATTTTCAGTGTGACGAGGTCAGCCTTAGCCAGACTTCTGAAGTAACGTAACGTAGTTAATTACATTTACGTGGAAAGTAACAAGTTACTTTTTTGTTGTAGAAGTGATTAGTTACTCGTTACTTTTCAAGTTATTTCTCATTGGAGCACTCTGTGGTGGTATCTGGTGCAGGATAACTAACATCTACAAATGGGCGGAGAGGTTTCGTTTTTTTGTACATTTTGTCATAGTTATAGTTTACACATTGTACCCCCATTTGTAAGTGATCTTTATCTAGATAGACAATAACTATATCTTAATTGTTATCAGTAGTGTAAAACGTTTGTTTTTAAAATGTGAGCAGTTTTCTCTACATTTTTAGCTGTACATCAACTGTACACCTGACTTAGGTTAAAACCAGGTTTCACTAGTTAAAGTTAAATCTAAAAAACCTAACAGACTAACCTAACCAACAGGACAAATTATAGTATGGTAAGTGGAAGTTTAAGTAACTAACCTGACTAACAAAGTAACCAAACTAAACTCACTAACTAGATATGGTTTTAACGTAATTTGTGGTTAAATTGCTTGTTTTCAAAAAATGCATAATAATTAGTTAATATGACGTTTGGCATAGTCGGTTTAAAATATTAAGAAAATCGTTTTCTAACTATGTACTGTTGCATTTTTTACGCGGATAATTGAAGGAATGCTACAGTAGTTTATTTGCATTTATTTGAAATGCATTCTGTTTGGGACAGTAGTTGAATTAATATAGCATAAAAAACAGACTACAGTATGGTTGTTTATAACCATAGTTTTTGTCGGAAGCTTTTCAGAATGCATATATGTTGTTTCACATTGAGGAATTTCGCAAGTTAATGGAAGTTTAAGTGAAATCATTATGATATGGTGGTAAAACCTCCTTTCAAAAACTCAAAAAAGTATCAACGTTTAAAATTCTCGTTCAACTACTGTAAATATGTTTACCTACTATTGGAAGAGTAACTTACAGTTACTGTAACTCTAACTAGTTACTTTAAGTAACTTTAATAATTAACTTTGTTTTGATGCATAGCAGCATCTGTGGTTAAAACTTGAGGTATTTAATTTTGAGAGGCGCACCAACTGCCAAGAGGCTTGTCATATGGCGTCGACTCGACCATTTAGGAACACCCTTATATGACACGAACTAGGCCTAGTGATGTATGACAACTACGTGTATGCATGTATCAATATACCTCTGGTCTAGCAAATTTCTGCTTCCTCCTACGGCACAACTTCCTCTGGCAGTCCCAACATCATTGACGATTTTCCGGCGGATTATCCGGCTTGTCCTGGGGGTGTCGGTTACCGAATGTTTGCTGATCGTAGTCACCAGATGCCGATTTGTTACTTTCTGCTGGAAGCTTGGCTTGAGGGTGGTGGTTCAAATGGCTAAATGTTCGCTGGTAGTCAGTGGTTGCGGGTTTGCTGGTTTGTGTTGTGGGAAGTTTCGCATGTGAATGGTGATGGAGGTGACCAAATGCGTGCCCATAATCACTGGAAGGAGTTTTACTTCGTTCCGTCATTGCAAGTTTGACTTGAGAGTATTGGATTAGCTGACCAAACGCCTGCTCGTAATCACTGCTCGAGGTGGATTTGTGGTTTTTCGGCCCCGGTTTGGATGGTGGCGGCGGAAGTGGGTTGTTTAATCGTCCAAACATGTTTGCTGGATTTCCATAATCGCTGGATGTTGATTTGTTACTTTCCATCGTTCCGGATTTGGACTGTTGTTGTTGTTGTTGTTGCTGTTGCTGCTGTTGCTGGTGGTGGTTCGCATGGTTGAATGGTCTCTCGTAGTCGCTCGAAGTTCCTTTACTACTACTTTCCGTTGTCGGAGGTTTTGCTGGCGCCGCCACCGGCGGTGGTGGCGGTGGCGGCGGCGGCGGCGAAAGTTGGTTGTTTAACCGATCAAACGGTGGCTCGTACTCACTGGAGGGTTTACTACTACTTTCTGTCGTCGCAGGTTTGACCGGTGGCTGGCTGTTCAGTTGACCAAATGAAGCCTCGTAGACACTGGACACTGCTTTATCAATGTCAGTAGTTGTACTAGTCGACGATTCGCTGAGCTTCGGTGGTTGAAGGGGTGGCAGGGGTTGGAGATAGTTGATTTTGCCCATTCTCTCGGCAGCGTATTGCCTTATCTGCTCCAGCCTGATGGCCCTCTGGTCGGGCGTCTCGTTTTGGCATTTCAGAGCTGCGTACTGTCGCATGTGGCTTAGTCGAGCCGCTCTCTGTTCGGGTGTCTCGGTCTGCCTTCTCACTGCAGCGTATTGTCGTAACCGGCTCAATCTCGCAGCTCGTTCATCGGGGGTCTCGTTGTGACGTCTCATCGCTGCATACTGTCGCAGATGACTCAATCTCGCTGCTCGCTGTTCGGGCGTTTCATTTTGCCGTCTCATTGCAGCGTATTGTCTCAAATGGGTCAATCTCGCAGCTCGTTGATCAGGACTCTCGTTTTGAAGTCTTGCGGCAGTGTACTGTCGCATCTGAGTCACTCGGGCGATTCTCTGCTCCTCCGTTTCGTTCGCGTAGGGGTTTCGCTTCGTCCGTCGCCTTCTGCGAGTTCCTTTTTCGACCATTTTCGATTCCCATTTCTCCGGCCCATGCTCCCTGTTGCGGCCCGTCAAACCTCCAATGTTCCGTACTTCTATGTCTTCTTCGAAGATGGTGCTACGAACTCGTTCATATGCACCCTCGGGACACAGTGCTAGTTGCAGTCGTTGAGGTATTTCAAACGCAGTGAAGTGATTAAAGTCCATTGTTTTTACGTATCTACAAATTGCAAACAGCCATTAACAAAACGTTAACACATGAAATCATCACTAACTGGAAAAGAAATTAGTCAAAGTCAAATTTACAGCAATATCTCATTCAGCGCTAAAGGCTTCTGACACACATTCATTCTTTGGTGTGGCAAGTAGAGCAATTTGTGGACAACTGTGACTTCAGGTTCTTGCCAACAAGATTCACTGGTTGGGCAAGAACCTGACATTATAATCCTTTACAAATTGCTTGAAATGCCATACCTAAAAAATATACGATTTCTGTATATTTTGTGTATTTGGTACTTGTGAGTTCGAATGGTAAACATGCTTGTGGCATGGCTAGTTGTTGTTGTTTTTAACTAATCTATACTGCCTAACTATGGTGTCTATGTGTATAGATAGTTTTGGTTAATCAATGGCCATAGTGAAATATGAGCCGAGTGCAACAGAAAATTTTAGAAACGCCCCCTCGCCAATGAGCATGGGCGACATAAAAGTTGGACAACAAAAAACCAACTTTTCTGTGGTCTGTGATTATTGACGAGAGGGGCGTTCCTTCAAAATTTCCACCGCACATAGTTTGCTACAGCGCTAAGAAATAAATTTTAACTAACCCGAACTGGTAACAAATCCATACAGTTTAGGTTAGTTAAAAACAACAACAACTAGCATCTTAATTGTGTTTACCATGACGCAAGTACAGTCTAATCAAAACTATGCTCCAAGGTATAACATAGTTATAACGTATAGTCACAATGCATTTGTAATGAAACATCAAAATTATGCTTCGATAAGCAAACACGTCATAACGAAACATCGATACACCGGGTAGCGCAAATCAAGGTACTGCTGTTCCGAACCACAGAGCCCGAGAAAGGATACGTTAGTTATCAACACAACACAAAGAACAGGTTAGAAAATCAACATAGCGACTGCATTCAACAAAAAACAAAACAGCGTGAAACACATTCAGGGATCTATTCTTCAATGATAACCAAAACTGTGGATAACTTCAACTAATCCAAACATAAAGTGATGATAGCCAAACGAGAAGTCATTTTACATCACATTTGTTTTGAAGGGTGCTAGTGTGTGTGTGTGTGCACCCTTCAAAAACCAACATAATAACCAATACTCTTAATTACATATCCGATTAAAAAAACAAAAAGTAACTAAATCAAAGTACCTTATGCCATAATTTTCACAAATCAACTTTTTTTTTGGAAAACTGATAACTCAAACGTGTGTTGTCGTGCTCGGCCCCTATCAACCAATCAGTTCTATTATCATCACATACCACAATAAAAAAAAACTCGTCCTTTAAAATCCAAAACCTGTATAAATACCACAACAACAAAATGTTCATAGACCCAAGTTTCAGATCGGCCTAAACAACTTGGGGTTTTTTCAAAAAACTGTTGTCAAAAACTGCTTTGAAAAACGTATAACTGAAATTTTGCTTGTTTTTTAATACCGACGACGTTTCCAGAAAGGAAGGCGAAAAAAAAACCGATCTGTGTTTGACAGGGTTAAAATACGAATCAAAATCCTTCGCTAGTCGAGGCATAAAAACTTGTTAAATTGGCTCGACTCGAATCTCTAGCTCAAGTTGGCGATATATTTCATCGACTAATCCTAATCCAGTTTGGGATTTTAAAGGTTTTAAATATAGAACTTTTTTTTTTTAAAAAAAACAGGAATTTTTTTTTTTATGATGATGGCTCTTGTTTTTTTTTATAGCTGCCGACAGTGCTAGGACAAAGGGGGTTATGTGATCGAGCAGTTGGGAAAAGCAGTGTCGACCAATCGACATATTTATGTATTGTTACCGGGAGAATGGGATACACACAGTGTATATCTAGGAATTCCATTTACCACACACAGTTCATTGACCTATCTTTCTAGTAGTAATCTTCCTTCTCTCGGGCTTCTGACGGTGCTGTTTATAACACTACACTCTGGTTTATTAACGACCCAAAAATGGAATAGGTGGCGCCACCAGAAGGCAAAAAGGCAGAAACTTAAGAATTTTATACTGTTTTTTTTTCTTTTTCAGTCTTTCATCTTTTGATTTAAAACACACACACAAAAAAATCAATTTCTTCACACACACACACACAAAAAAAAAAGATGACATCCCACGTATTAAAATGAAATCGATGAGAAATCCCTTTTCTTTTTAAAACGTGGTATAATTTTCTTCAAAAATTTATTTTTTTTGGTTACTGTAAATTTGAAACGAGTGAAGAAAGAATTATAAGAAACACGGTTGTATTTATTTCTACTTGCGAGATTGCATCAATCGTGCCTTAAAAATGATGTTAAACAAATAATGGAGGATGAACATTTTTTCCCGATAAAAATTTCAACACGTTCAAATAAAAATTCCGGTTAAAAAAAAAAAAAATTGTTGCACTAAATTATTTTTTTTCTACATGGAGATTGCATCAATTGTGTCTTGAAACTGGTGTCTAAACAAACAGTTGAAAATTTTGATATAAATTTAAGCGCATCATTTCGATAGAAAGTTAGTTGAAAACAACTGAAGAAAGAGTTATACATTTTCAAAACACTTCGTTTTGTAAGTGAAACACTGTTATTTGGAGATTGCATCAATTGTGCCTGAAAAAAAATGGTGTCGAAAAAAAGCTGCCAATTCAATATACAGTCTTTCTTAAAAGTATAGACATTTTGTTAATTGAAACAAATTACAAAAAATAGTAATAATGAATACCATCTCTATTCCACGTGGAGGTTGTATCAATTGTGCCTTAAAAAAACGAAGCTAAAAATTAAAACTGAAAAATTTTATGATACAAATTTAGTGCATGGTTGAACAGAAAAAAAACAATAGTGAATTAAGGTTTACAAAAAAAACCACCGGTCTCTATTTTACTTAAGGATTGCATCAATTGTGCCATGAAAAATGGCGTAGAACGAGGGCTGAAAAATTCACGATACAAGTCAAAAACATGGTTCAAAAGTAAACCGGCATTAAAATGATTAATTTCAGTAGTAATTACATAAAAAAAACAAACAAGGATGGTCTGTAGCATGCCAAATGTTCAAAATACAGGGTGGCCCAAAATACTCACTATACTCATTTCCAAACAATAAAAAGTGCTTTGCAATGAATTGCGACACCCTGTACGTTTAACCACAGATTATGCTTTGTATAATCTTCTGCACAAAACTTAAAACTGCTAAAATGTGCAACGGTTAACACTATGATATTTAGTCACTGTATGTAAGCATCAAAATTGGTCGTAACACTGCAAATTATAAAATATTATAAAATTAATTAAAATTAATAATATACACATCATTTGATGGTAGAAAACATTTATTAATCTATAAGTTAAAAATGAAAAATGCAATGCCAACCAAATGTCAACACTTTGAACCGGACATGGGTCCTTATGATCTCTTTTCTACACCTGTAAACATACGCTAACTTTGATCGACGTCCATTTCTTTTTGCTTCGAATCGTCCATTTCTTCTCCTGTCAATGTGAAAAATCAATGTGTAAACTGTGTCAAATCATGCAAATTGCAATGGTTCACAATGCAAAATTAGAAAATCCTCACCGTCAACTAGTATTTGAAGTTCATGAATTGAACACAGCAACGACTGAAAATGTTTTCGGCGTGTTTCCAACTATAAACAAAAATAAATAAATAAACAAACATTTTAATTACACCCAATGCTATATCGAGTAAAAAAGACACAATTTTGATGTAGCAATTCAAGCAATTGCTTCTTTTTGCCAACCAGTTTTATACCAGTTGTCAGCTTTTTTGCCAATTGGTTGAGCAACAAGTTGACGTCACAGTTGTCTACAAAAAAATTGCTTCACTTGCTACACCAAAAAATTGCATGCATCAAGAGACGCCTACACCATGATTAAGTATTACTTACATTTTCATCCAGGTTGTTTTTGGTTTGATTTAAATTCTCAAGTTCCTTATGCAGTTCGTTCAAATTTCTATAAAAATAAATATACAATTACAATCAGTAACATCATATTTTAATTTTTAATATTATTAAGTATTTTAATTTTTTTTTTAATAATCATTAAAAATATTTATATAAAAAAATGTTGTGATCCAAAACAAGGTCATATACCTTAATGTCACTTGTCTGTCAGGATGTTTCTGTATCACCTTGGCAAGCCCATCATATTCTAAGACAAAATTAAATTAAATATGAAAATTTGTTGAAATAATTTCATGAAAATAATTTCATAAAATAATTTCATGAAAATAATTTCATGAAAATAATTTCATGAAAATAATTTCATAAAATAATTTCATAAACTAAAATAAAATGGTTTGTCACATCACTTACGTTGTTTATTTTTCCTCACAAGCTTGGCTTGTACTAGTTCGTTTTTTCGCGCCTCGATATTTTTGTCTGCATTTTTTATTGACTCCGCTACAAAAAAACAAAACAAAACAAAATTATTCATCTTAAAATAACTAATTTTTAACAGTTTAATTTTAAATTTATAATAATAATATAATTTAATGAGAAAATCATTTTGTTTTACCTATATCGCTTGAAAGTGTTTCGTAGTTTTCCATTTCACTCTTGTTCATCGAGCTTACTAGCTGGGCTTTGACCATAGAAAATTCACACTGGGCGAGCTGTGCTAGCATACGTTCGTACGTTTGCAAGCTAGTAAAATAATATTAAAAATAAATAAATAAATAAAATTAAAAAACTTGAAAGTAGGCAAACATTACAAAAAAAGTGATGAATACCTTTCTTCTTCCGTATCGCTGGTCATGCACCATTTCGTGAACGTCTTGAGAAGCATCGTTATACGGCGATCATCTCCCATTCCATCGCAATCAATTAAAAGCTTACGTCGGATCACTTCGTCTAAACCAACGTGATAAACAAATAAAATAATAATGATGCATCTATTTGTGAACCATGAATTCAAAAATGTACAATAAAAATAACAGATAAATCAAAAATGAACGTATAACGTACAATTCATGGACTTATAGACTACAGGGTGTAACTTAAACTTTGTTCAGCACGATACGATAACATTGCAAAAAACGTATAAAAAGGAATTGGTCAGTGTGCAAGTGTAGTGTGTTTAAATTAAGCATGTATTTTTCAACCGTCGCATAAATCGAAATTTCCATAAAGTTGGTGTTGAAACACTTGAGCCACAGAGTGGCTTTTTAGTCTATGTACCTCAGTGCAACAAAACCGCATAATAGCGAGATTTTTTTGTCACATATCACCCTAAAAAATAGCACCAATCAACAACTTTCTGTAGATTCACTCTAGCATAAAATAAATCTTCAATATTTACACAATCCATGTGAGTTTGTTAAATTTTGCAACACGTAGTGCACATGTCTTGCCTGTCAAGTTATCAACTGAAAAAGCGAATAAACTTAACTGCTTTGCATATCACCAAAAAAAATAAAATAAATAGCATTTTAAAATAATAACCATTACATTCAATAACTTACCATCTGCCATTGTAGTATAATAATTAGTTACCAAATAGATAAATACATTAAACAGATGAACAGAAAAAACCCGCAGCGTGTTTATTATCAAACAACAAACGCCATATTGCATGAAAAAATATCGATTCACTTCAACTTATCGATAGTTTTTTTTAGCTGCCCCTTAATGTGTTCTTCGTTACTATACATAGGCCCCGTTCCCTCTGGATGCTTTTAGCGCAAAAAACGTCCAAAGATAGTCGATAACGTGCATAGGAACTATGTAAGTTACAAGAGTTATCGACTGTGTTTGGACGGTTTTTGCGCTAAAACCGCTTACAGCGTCCAACGTAAACGCAGCCATTTCCAATCCATTACATAGAGTTACTCCAAACCTAACCTAACTGCTCCCACCCCAAGTGGGAGCAACTTTAATGCTGCTAGGATTTTATGTAATACACAAATAAACATGGTTATTAATAATAGTTTAATATAAAAACATTTAATTAAAATACTGGTTTTCCAGTTTGATGTGAAGTTACCTTTTAAGAAAGTTATCTAATAAAAAAAAGTGAATTAATGAAAACAAAAAGTGTTTAAAATAAATAATAGGCTACTAATATGGTACAATTGTACCATTTTTTTGTACCAAAAGTGGTACAATAAGTAAGATGCAGAAAAATGATGTTACGAACACAAATAGTAAACGAAACATGGAACGTACAGTAGTTACGCATGGAAAGTGTACAGTAGTAGGCCTACAATAAATAACTTAAATTTGAGAAACTAATATGTTATAGTAAACAAATTATATATAAAGAGTACTAAACTACGCTTCACATACATCACAGAAATCAATGTCAGAAAAATATTATTTAATTCCATATTAACACATAGCATATAATTCTTGTATGTTACATAGTCTCACTCTTGGCAACTATCATGACAAAAAAAAGAAAGCTGGACCTTTGAAGAAAATCAACGTAAAATAATTAATCCCCCAACACACAAATGTCATATACTCAGGACACTGGCAATCGAAACATTTCTTAAAAATTAAAAACCCCAAAGAACTATCTATATTATAAAACAAAAGTCAATCAAGTTCAACGGTTTTCCGCCCCCGACCAACGAAATTCACTAACAACTCGTCGGAAAGTTGACGCACGGAAAGTCTCGTGATAGAAACGGGGGGTTTCCCTCCCAACATTCTCATAACGAATGTTTGGTTCTGAATTTCTCCTGACTCGCACAGTACTCATTGTAGATGAGTTTGAAAAGAAACAGATGAAACACAGCCACCAGAAATGTGATGGACACCCAAAACATCACTGGCAGTCCACCAAAATGATGTCCATGGCGATGGAGTGCGATCACGTGATGCTCATGTGCGGGAGCTGAAAAAGAAATAAAAATGATAACGCCTTTTTAAAAACAACAAGTAACCTGTCAACAATATATACAATAATATGTAACAATATGTACAATAATAGGTAACAATATGTAACGATAATATGTACATGCTATAATTCAGAAACGTTCCAATAATGTACTGGGTGTCCCATAATTCATCACTCCATTTATAAATTTAAGCTTTAATTTTGTTTTCTTCAAATTTTTCATATAAAAAGGAAACTCAACAATTTTAATTACCAACTTTTTTACTATAATTGTGGTGTATTTTGCACACGCAAAAAAAAGTGAAATTTGGTGCAAGCGTTTGAAATAAAAACAACGTTGAATAAACGTTCATTGTCAAAATTTAAATTTACAAGAACCAAAAAATAGAATTTAAAACTAAAGGTTGAACTAAATTCCACTTTATTTTTTTTTGGGGGTATATTTTAGTATTTTTTTTTTATTATGTACAAATGAACCCAAAAAATGAATTTTAAAAGATGGGTAATAAAAAAATTGTTGATTACTTTTTAATATATAAAAAAATAAATAAATAAAACAAAAATTAAAAATAAAAAAGTTAGGTTAAAAAAATGGGGTGATGAATCATGGGACACCCCATATTATTTCAATCAACAGTAATTTTAAAATAAAAATTTATATTAAAATGTCAATTGTTTTTTTTTAAAAATGAAAAAAGCGAATCAAAATATTTTTTTGCCCCAGTCTGGAATCGAACCAGGGACCTCTTGTTGACGCGAAAAAATGCTCCCGGGACACATTATTGAATGTCACGTTTTTTGCTACACCATTTTGTTTCAATCAAATTTGTGACGTGACAACTATAAATTTTTCGAATAACAATTCTGACAAACTTTCATCCAAAAAAAAAAAATAATTATTACCTTCCACAACTTCCTTAACATGAATGGTATGTTTGAGTTCCTCCATGTGTTGTTTATTTGAAGTGATGTACAGAATTGCCGTCGGTGGATCGGTCAGTTTCACAGGAAACATCTGATTTTCTTGACTGCAAAATTGTCAATTAAACAACCAATTAGAGTCATCGTTTTTTGTCACTCTAACAATCCTTAAGAGTAAATTTAAAAACCTTCACTCCACAACAACTGGATCATGTTGAACCATAATAAACTAACTTTACTTTTTTACAGTTTTTGAGTTAATGCAAGAGATAAGGCCACCCAGTCATGATCTAGGCATAAAACTATAAATTACATCACTAAACCAATTAGAGAGAGTTGCAAGGCACCATGAATCAATCATGGAACCCTATAGACAAACCAAACATTAAAATGATCGACTTCTCAAATTGAAGTTTTTTTTCGACTTAGTTCAGTATGGTTAAAGACGATCCAACTAGTATCCAACGACACACTATTCAACTACTTTTAAGTCTCACGGTTAACTGACCTCAATTGCACGGGTGCATCTAAGCATCCACCGTCGCATGCATAAAAGTTCTTATCACTCCTATCCAAAACAACATATAGCACGGCTTTGTTGTTTTCGCCGACGACGACGCTGACGTTGAGATGAGTTCCGTTCCCGTAACTGATCCGACGAAACAGGCAATCTCGATGCAAGAATTTCGGTTGCATACCAAACTCTATGTGATGATTACTGAACTTGAAAGCACCAAAACTCAACACCATCGCTTGAATAACGCCATCAGCACCTACAACGATTTCATTTACAACTTTCGTCTTACGATACAATTTTGAAAATAGTCATTGCTATTTATATTAATTAATATTTTAATTAAAATAATTAACAAATTTTAATTTGTGTATATTTTTAATGATTTTAATATTTTTTGAATAATTTAAATTTTATTGCATATTCATTTTTGTATATTATCTAGTTTTTCATATTTTTATCATATTATTTTTACTTTTTATTAATTAAGTTGTTAATAACTTATTATTAATAATAATAATAATAATAATTAATAATGATTAATAATAATAACGACCTGCTTTCAGTAGTCCATGACAGCCATTTTTTTCTAAGGTCATTTTCCATAAGGAAACAACTTTGAGCATGTCGGTTTCCGTTCTCAGATCGCTCCACAGTTTGTCAGCTTCTCTATTCGACAACAAAAAAACGTCAACTCAAAAAACATGTCCAAAAATTGTCCCACGAAAGCAATTTTGAAAAAATACCACAATTCTTACATACAGTGTGTGTAATGCTGAATAACAATGGTCAGGATCATTCAGCGCTTTAAGCAGTTCGGCTTTCTGCTGTTCAGCCGTGTCGGTTTCGTAAAGTGGAGATCTGGTGTGCGACGCAACGTAGTACATGGTGGCGTTGATCTTGTTTCCGTTCAGCGCGTCGGCTGCTTTCGATAGACTGATGCCGAATCCCGTACTCCAAAGCTTAAAAATTCAAACACACAATCGATATAATTTGAGGAGTTGGCTGAAACTCCAAAAACAAAATGTAGTTTTGGGACTACATTTTTTTCCCACTTAACTCCTCAATTTAAAATTAAATCAACAAAAAAACAAAAAATATCTGTTCGATATATATATATATACATATATATTATATATACACTATACGAAAAAGAAAATCAAACCACCTGTCTCCAAACTCTGCTGTGATCTTCCCGTAATTTCCTGTAATTGACTGCAAAACTCAGTTCCAAATCCTACAAAAAAAAACACCAAAAAAGATATTTTTCAACTCTCGCACATAAATAAATTATCACGTAATTACAAATGTTTGATCCATGAAACGTTCGTTATAGATAGCAAACGTGACAACTCCTACAAATGTGGCTTGTGCGATTTTCTTATTCTATGTTTACGTTATGTATCAAGTACGAACCTTTCTAGCACCAGCAACCAAATCATCATAAATATTTAAATAATTGCCCTCCATATGTGCGTAATTGACGGCAGTCACAACATGTATAAAATATGAACTACAGAAAAAAAAATATATATATATACATACATGAAACTTCTTAACATCTCAAAACAAAGTGTTGTTTAAAACGTTACCATTTTTTGGCTCGCAATGACGCAATGTTGCAAACCAACTTCATTTACCTTTGTCTTTTGACGTGAAACGTCCGTGGAAACTTAGTCTGTAGAATTGCCACTTCAAAGTGTTGTCCTTCATGGTAGGAATGTACATCGCCTGTAATAACGTCAACTTCGACCGAAGCACCATTTACATTTAACCTGTTACAAAAAAAAAATAATAATAATAAATCGAAATCAAAACCAGACTTAACTACAATATTGGTCAAGTTATCAAAAAATAAAATAAAATTGTATAAATGAGATTTAATGATATTACAAGTTGGTTAATAATGAAAATTACCTTAACACATGTTGGTTAACTTCTTTCCACCCTGATACACCCTGGTAACCAAAATCTAAAACAATATCTTCATTCTACTTTTAAAACAAACAAACGTGATTCAATGCACGAATATAAAACAACCATAAGAAATGATGTAATAATAACAACGTCAAAGAGTCAAGAAAACAACTTGTACTAACAATAGGATTAACAACTTTTATATCTTGGACCAAAAGTGACGGAAGGATCCTATGAGCATAATATTGGTAAGTGACGTCTATTGCATGCCCTTTCTAGAAAAACCAAAACAAATATGGGCTTTCAACATGTTGTTTAAGAAAACATAAAATACACAAAAATTATCTTCGTCTTACCATCTTAATGCATTCGAACCGCTGAACGATTCCAGTTGCATATGATGTTATAGTAGCACCTGCAAATTGAAATCGATTATTATTGAGAGATAACCAAACTCGCTGAATTATTACACCAGAGTCAACCCTACAGTGTTCACATAATAATTACTAACAAGGATTAATTAATATCATTTTGATATGTAACAGCATCGAATTTGATTATTTTCAAAATAAGACATTTTTGAGTTTATTTTTTCATGAATGAACTAAACGAGACAATAAACACAAAAAAAACTGACTTAAATTTTACTTACTAGATGATTCGTATCCATCAGTGTTGACGGATATTACAGGATAAAAAGGCACTGATAACGATAAGACACGACGTGTTTTTAAAAATAACGGAGAATCGGCATCAGCCGTCAATCCTACTTTGCCGTTCCCTAAAATTAAAGATTCATTTTACGTATGAATCTATGTACCTATAATATCATCTTAAACGAGTAACTATGATATACCAATCTTATTAATAATGTCATCTGATTAATAACTTTTTCCAGTTGACATTACTACCAAGACGTAATGTGTTAAATTAGAATTTTAAGATATTGTACAAATTTTATTTTAAAAATGTCAACTCAAACATACCAACGAATGGAACATATCCCATGTCGTTGTGAGCCGACGTTTTGAGATGAGCATCAAAATTATTGATATCTTTCAACGCTAAGTCAATGTGACTGCTGCGACACTGCTGGATAGGATCTGTGAAAATGAAACATCATCTTACAACTACAATTCGTAACCCAACGGGACTTAAACTATAACTACACCGACACCACATTAAATTATGTTTCACAGAGCGATGCAATTTTGCAAATACATGATTTCTCATCAGTAACAAAAAACATTTTACTGGTGATAAATCATGTTTATCAATTATGGAATTATGCTTTCGATACTACAATTAGAATTTTTTTACACCGTTACCTCGCTGAGATCCTTTGTGCGATGACCACCATCCAAGAAACCATGGTCCAAAATAAAGCAACGTAGCAAACAGGAACGTTAATAACAAAAATATTTTCCGAAATCTAAAACATGAGAATTGAGAAATCACTATTTGAAATTACTAAAACCACCGTTAACTAGACTCGTTTTAAAAATGGCATGTAAATAGATAATACCTAAAATTATTTGTTAACAACAATTTTACGACCTACATTTTGCTGTAGCATTTCCGTATGCAAACCTTAGTCATATTCACATAAAAAAATATTTTAAAGTGATCGTTTATTTTGTTATTTTTCAATAACTTACAACACACTTCCTTAAACCATAGTCTTTCAACATCGAATGAATTCTTATACAGTCATAGGGTCGTTTCATAAAATTTAAAATTCGATAAAATTGTTTGTCTTAATTTTGAGTGTTGTTGAATCAATAGTCATAGCTAAAATAATTAATTTTGCTAAATTGATGCAATTAAAAAGTGAATTAAAAAATGTGGCCTAGTGTAAAAGGTTAAGTAACATTTCAGTAAAAAATGAATTAGAACCATTTTCGAATGTTAGGTGCAATTCTACCTTCATGATGCATAACTATGAGCAAAACGTCGATACATGCAAAGATATTTAGTGCAAGAAAGCGTGAAATAAAACCTGTAGATGCGTTTTCCTTGAAATTGTAAAGATGTTACTTAACACCAAATCTCCATATACCAATCCAATAATCAAAGACTACGTTACCGAATGACTCGTCGCATTATAATTATTATTATTATTGTAACGCAATATTTTTAAGAATCCCGTGTAATTACGACGACGTACATCGATGCGGTGAGATTTTTTTGAATAAAATATTACCTTCTATTTAGAACATTTATTGCCATAAAAAAATCGCATTAACGAGAATGTAAATTTGTCTCCTTCTCAAATAACAACTTACGAACTAAGATTATCAATGATGCGTTTACATCGCCGCAGTCGCTCCAAAATATCCATTATATGTACTTGGAATGCAACCTAAAAGTTAAATCATTGCCCATATTAAACGAAAGGATAAAATAAATAATAAAAATTTAATATAAATTAACATACATTTTGTCTATCTATGAGAAAGAACACATAAGTGCCACATTATCAAGGTGCCATATCAATGAAGGAGGCTACATTCTTCTTCTTCCCAAAATACGTGAAAATCGAGTTCCTATAATCAAAGAGCATATTGAAATAGTTTTAATATAGATTATTAATTAATGTCACTATATAACCAAAAGTAGTTAAAGAGAGTTGGTTAATCGATATTGACCATAATCAGCTGACACACCACCTAGACAGAGTTGACTCCCTTCCATGGGAAAGAAGCAACATGAAACAAATTGGAGACGATTTTTTGAAAACCAAGCAGGCGGAAGAACTTGAAGAATGTAAGAACCAATCATAATACAGAACGGGTGTTTTAAAATTTAGAGCAGCATTTAGGGAGCGCGTAGTAATTCAACTATTATACAAAAAATTCTGGATAAAAATTATACATAAAAATTTATAAAGTAAAAAAATTATAATATACATAAATAAATAAATATTAAAAAATAAACATATACACTAATATACAAACTAAATAATATATAAAATAAAATATAAAAAAACTAATAATATACAAAAATAAATATACAAAAATAAATAATATACAAAAATAAATAATATACAAAAATAAATAATATACAAAAATAAATATAAAAAACTACATAATATACAAAATAAATATAAAAAACTAGATAATATACAAAAATAAATATAAAAAACTAGATGATATACAAAAATAAATATAAAAACTAGATAATATACAAAAATAAATATAAAAACTAGATAATATACAAAAATAAATATAAAAATTATTAAAAAATACACACAAATTATAATTATTAAAAAATATACACAAATGAAAATTTTTCAGAATAAAAACAAAATCAAAAAATATACAAAAATCAAATACTGACTGGAAGCTTTCACCTACAAAAACACGACGTTTCGCCTCCCACCTACAAGCTTTCTCAAAGTGAAAAAAAACAAAAAAACTTTGATGACTGCTATATTTTTATATTATTAAAAAAATAAATCAAATTTTTCATAAAAATATAGCAGTCATCAAATTCCTATTTTCCATCTTTTTCACTAGAAAAAGCCTCTAGGTGGGAGGCGAAACGTCATATTATTGAAGGTGAAAGCTAGCAGTCAGTATTTTAAGCTAAATTTTGTTTATTTTTATTTTTGTTTAGTATCTATTTTTTTAATATTTATTTATAATACTTTTTCTAAAGTATACTACTATTTTATTATAAAACAAAAAATTAGACAAATTTAGTAGTTTTTTTTTAAGTAAATCATTCATTACCAAACCAAAAAAAAAAGGGGGTTATCTTTTCTCAAAACCAACAAATTTATTTTTGTTAAGTACATTTTTCAAGTTACGTTATTATCAACTGTTGAATATTCTAGAAATTACAGAAAAAATAATGATAATGCACAAAAATGAAAAATTAATCCATAATACGTCTGTGCAACGATCGGTGAAAAGTTTTTTTTTTAACGAACGAAAAATAATTACAACCATCTTTTTCAAGTTGTAATCATCAAAAAATGCATCCATAGATGTAATTGTTTCTGTACAATCGAGCAAAACAAAACATTGCTATTCCAATTTTGATCTCCAACACATACAGGCACATAATCAGATATTCAACGTGAATCCATCTTATATCAATCGACCGGAAATATTTTATTTTTCACATCGCATCTCCTAAAAAATGTGCATTAAGCTCATGAAATTCCGATATAAAAACAAAAAATAAGCAAACAAAAATAAAATAATTTTTTTTTTAAATATAAATACAAAAAATAAGTAGTTGATGTACATCGTTCAGAACTTCGGAGAGAGAGAAAGAGAGATAGAGAGAGAGTAGAGACAAAAATAACATGAATTTAACGGTTGAATTTGGAGCACAACCATACTACGCTCATTATGACATTGTTCATTGATGGAAAAAAATCCATTGTTGTACAAAGAAACTGTAAAAGGGTTATCTAATGTGAATGAAATAAATACAAAGAGTCCATAGATAACAATAAAATTAGGTCCATTGCCCAAAGTGCTGCAAAAATATTTTCTTTTTTAGACGTTCAAAACTTTTGGTAACAAGGAGACAACTGAAAAACTCCTACAAAAAAAAACACAGATCCTTTTCAGTTGTTCAAAAAACATTGCCTAGATGAACCATTTTGTGTTGTCTTTTGTTTTTTTGTTTTTGTTTTTGTGTGTGTGTCTACGTATTACTACAGTCCAGCCTGGACTTGCGCTAATCCTGTTTTCATTGGCTAGCAGACATGCTATAAAAATCTTGCCCGATCAGTCAATGGTGGTGTAGTAGTAGTAGTAACTATGAACTTGTTATTGCATCCCACGTTATCATCTGATGATAAGTATGGAAAACTTGATTGGAAAAAATCCCTGTCATGACAAAAAGTGGTCCAATGCTTCCTTCCCGCTAACCAAAGTGAATCTGCTGAGCTATCTGCAAAAAAGAAATACGATGAAACAATGTTAGACGTCGGTTAATACAGACGGTCCTCGACACATGCAAACCCGAGAGTCACCGCTAAAAACATGTACCACCTGTTTTAAGTTAATCAAGGTTAGTTGACACTAATTCGTCTAACAAACATTTTGCTCTAAATTTAAACCTAACTTTAAAATTAAAACATGACCTCAATTCTTGCTTAACATTAACAATTTCAATGCTAATTTCACACATTGCCTAAATTACCTACATTCTATACGATCTAACAAACACCATCCGAAGCAAAAACCACAATAGAGTGGAGAAAAAGAAAATGTCGATTGAAAAAACTAAACGTACCTGACTGGGATACGTTGTCGCGTAAATCACGTTCTGTTGACCGGTCTGATCCGTTGTTAGCATGTTAGCAGCAAGCGTCTGTGCAGCTGAAATCATTTCCAACACATTATTACAATCAAAACTTCCCACTCGATTTTAACGCCAAATTCGCTTTTCCGAAAAACTTACAAAATGAGTCTTCGCCTAACTCTTCGAGACTGGAATCGCCACAATGACAGTTGGTTGCAACTGTCTTTTCACCTTTAATCGCCTACAATTGCATAGTATATCATAACTATTACTTCAAACTTTTGATAGTTAAAAAAAAAAAAACTATTTCGTTAACAAAAATTAAAAAAAAAAAAGCAAACCTATTTGATTAAAAAAAAACAACAAACTATTTGTTACATTGGCTACTTACACTGTGATTACTTACTTCTCGGTATTTTTGGAGATACAATTTTAGAGGTTCGACGTAATTGTCAAAACCAAGAGTCGACATAGCAAATAAAATGTCCTCGCCGTTAATTGTTTTCCGTTTCTCTTGATGACACCTATCACTCGCTCTGTGAACTTGAGTTAAGGACCAATGCAAAAAATAATTACCTCACACAATTTATGATTCCGCGAAAATCGGGAAAATAAAAAGGATACTCGCTAGTGATAAAACTAATAAACTCGGAAACACATTCTTGGACGCATTCACGAGCATCTTTTGCTATCTGAAATTGAAAACGCATATTAATCCACATTCGGATTCTATTTTTATTCTCAAACTATGAAAAATGATGGTTAGTTCACTTTGGCTTCAGACGGTTGACATATTGTAACCATTAATATATATATATATCTGCTGCCATACCTTTCCAGTTTTTGGAATTGCTTTCTTCATAATTCGAGCCACGTTAGCAATAGGCAAAAAACGATCCTGTAAAAGGGTATGTAAACGAAATACAAATTATGTCATGTCACACTGGCAACAAAAATGGTTTAATCGAGGACATAATTTGAACGTTGTGGACCTGTTCGCGAACCTGTTCTCGAAGAGGTTCTAGATCCTTGCCGCTTCCATCTCCTCCACCCTCGGAATCATTCCCTCCTCCCATACTGTCGTCACCGTCTATACACACACACACAATAAACAAAATTAAAAAAATATACAAATATAAAATCACACTATACATCAAAGTAAATAACAGTTCACATAAGTGAAATGGAATATTACAGCTTTTGCTACAATCAAAGCTTGGTAACTTACTTGAACCCTAATTTTGGATCACCCTTCATAATAAATCAAAAATTTATAATACGTAGTGAGAATATTCGTAAATAAAACAATGCATTACAGAATATCCTTATAATTTACACAAATTACATACATTTCGAATTGTAATCAACATACACCGTGAGAAACGTAAACCACAACTTGGGACAAACATAGGACATACGACTTCGGAACATTTGTGCACCCACATAGTGGACATTGATCAAAAATAATTACCGATCTGCAAAATGAAATATAGCTACAACAAATGCTCAGCAACCAACATTCGTCCACAAAAAGACGCTTACCTGTATCCGTTATGTGTAGCCAAGATACACGTGATACAGCACAATAATAATCATCTAATTACATTTGTCTAGTTACATCAAATTAGGGGTCTGGTTTCCGTTTCTTCATAGCAGCAATAAGTATTGATATTTTAAAGAAAAGTATCGATATATCGATAAAAAAAACAACAAAAACTATCGATTTTTTCCCTATCTGTCCTCCTCACATTTTCAAATCCTGGTCGACTTACAGTATATACTACACAAAATCGACATAACTGTATTTCAGGCTGAAAGATCGGCATTGAATCAGTTAGAAAACCGGTTCACACCCGCGTCTTCTGCCACTAGTCGAATGTAGTCCCTCCTAGTGCAGTAACGAGCTAACTTGAAGCCATGTAAAAAATATACCAAGCGAAAGGTGTGGTGCTTGGTCCCTCATTGGTCCGACCAGCTCGTTAACCGATCTAACGTTGATCTTTGAACGTGAAATACGGTCCAATGCAAACAACAACTGGTGGTTACCTTCGGCATGAACGATATATTGGCCTCCTGCCATGAACGTATCTCCAATACTTCCATCTGTACTTTCATTGTCCATCCTACAAAAAAAAAACACAAACAAAACAAAAAATGTCAAATCAAAACAACACCTATAGAAATGAAAAATCGACATAGCACAATCCTATTATCGATAACAGAAATCATATGAATCGAAAAATTAATGTACGCCGAGCGACAAATCCATCACAATTCTACAAATCTTTTACTTCCTGTTTGGTACTTGAAAAATACGTCAACTCGTAAAAACAAACAAATAAAAGCATGTGTTTATTTGTTTTTTAATAGCCGTTAAACAAAATAAATCATCTAATAAAAACTTATGGTGACAAGAACAAACCGATAACGCGCTTCTAACCATCGCAACCCAAAATTTTTATCATCAATCTACATATAATACTGAACCTGTCAACGTTCCGACGACGACAGGAAGTGTTAATGGAAGGTGCTCGTCAAAACTACCAAGACAATTGTGCTGGGTTTGATGATGGGAAAAGTTGCTGTTTCACATGTCTCTTATTACGTCTTACATGTGAAAAAACAAAACAAAACTGAAAACTTTCGTATTCACCCTTAATAGTTGTCACTCTTTTTATTATTTTACCAAGGACATTGTCATTCAAATTTAAAATGTGAGAACACCCGGAACAAAAAAATATTTTTTAAAAAAACAAACAAACCCAGCAACGACTCGTGATGCATTACAAAGCGTTACATTGTCATGCATAATGATAATCTACTGTACAGGGTGAGTCAAAGTCTGGAATTAAATCTCTCGCTTTGCATCAATTTTTGTCCTAATTTAAAGTGCAAGAACACCAAGTACAAAAAATCTCGTATATGACTTTTTTGATAAATTTCCATGCCTAACATCTCCTGTACAGGGTGAGTCAAATGTCTGGAATTAAATCTCGCTCTTTGAATAATTTAAAGTGCAAGAAGAACACCAAGAACAAAAAAACTAGTAACGGCTCTTTTGGTACGTTAAGCATTACATCACCATGCACAATCAACTACTGTACAGGGTGAATCAAAATTCTGGTCAATGAATGTCTCTCTCTGCATTGAGCAGAATAAACATCGAACATATTGTGCGATACATCATATGCAGTGTTGGTGTTTCTGAAAATCAAAGTTCACCCTGTATAGTTGCACTGTGACATAAGGTTAAGTGGAAATGGAGAGAACTGTAATCATTCTTCAGTTATCTTTGACATTAAAAGTGGATATCAACTTACCATTGATATCAGTTGGATTTGTAAACTACATCTGAAACTTAAGAGACATTGAGCGTATAGCGTGATATGCCGTATGATTAAAATACTTTTGGATCACCCTGTCTATTTGTACTGTCTCTTGAAATAAAGAGAACCTTTGTGATTTTATCATTGATGAAAGTTAAATTGATGCATCTATGACTTATAATAACGAACGAGCCATTGCACGATATGACGCGAAACGTTTGGCTCACCCTGTATATTTGTATAAAGGTTGTTGACTTGAGGTGGCGGATATTAAGAGAACTATGCATTGTAAATGCATCCGAGACTTGTACAACAATAAAATAAGACTGTAATCAGTATACAACATAAATATACTTTACTTGTCACAGCATGAGGTTTGGTCACAACAGAACGCGGGAACGACTTTACAACAACAACAACAACAAGAGACCCAGATTTAAACAGGTGACCAACTCGATCTTATAATAACGACCATCATCTTCCACCACCAAGGCCTCCGAATTCATCGACTCGTGCCGACCACCAAAACAAAACCATCATCATCAACATCATCAGCAAAGTGGAAAGGCCAAAAAACGAGGTTATAAACACTGGCTTGACGTGGCATCGTCACCACGACAAGGAAACCTGACAAGGGCCATTTTTCTTTCTCCGCTGCTTTTTTCCCTCGCCAAGGTTGACGACAAAGAAAGGGGGAAAAAAAAATTTTTTTTTTCGCGCGAGCCCGCTTCTTTCCCTCGATCAAAAGCCGATGTTGATGATGATTAGTAGGAGTTTTAGCGAATCGTTCCGAAGTTAGCCGATTTATTTTGTCAGCTTTCGAAGCACATGCACCGTGTTTCTGGGAATCTATTGGTCAGAACGGGATAAAAACCAACCTGAGCGCTGGTGGCGGCTCCGGAATTGCTTGGTTGGTCGCCGACGAGCCAGTGAGCAACGAGCAGTCCTTACGCGCGACCACTCACAGAGATGTGTGAATAGAGTTTGGCAAGTTGCTCCGACGATCGCACACTCGATTTCCTAGTTGTGGCGAGAATCGAACTGGATAACGTGGATTTATGTGGGACAAAGTCGACGAAACTACGGACCACGAACGTAGTTATGGTGAATCGCGCGGATGGTGAGGAAGATTGTTGTTTTTCGACAGCGATTCACGACGCGACTAAAAAAAACAACAGAAAGACAACGATTCTAGTAAAAGTAGGGATATGCGTTGATGATGATGATGGTGGGTGAAATGGAAAAGGTGGATGGCAATGGAAGGAAATAACGGAAATTTAATATTTTTGACTGGCGACTATTCATTGAAATAGAATAATGGAATATTGATGAGTTATTATTTTATTTTATTTTTTTTTTAATAATGATAAATTTAAAATAGAGACAAAAAAAATTGATAAAGACGAAAATATTTTAAATTTAAAATAAAAATAAAATTTAATTTAAATCAATTTTAAATAAAATTTAAGGTTTTGCAGGTTAGGTTAGGAAAACAAACCAATATCATACATTTAATAAGTTTCTTTGTTTTTCCTAACCTAACCTGCAAAATAAACCAAGTACAAAGCAAATAGCAACATCAGACCAGGCCTGGCTATGGCAGGAAAGTACCCCAAAAAAATAAACATTATAATTAATAGTAACACCTTTTTCAATGTGGTATCTTTATAAAATAAATATTACTGAAAACAATAGTTTAATAACTTGTATGTTATAATTCATGTTTCAGAACCTCTGGAAAATAAATTCACTGACATGATGTATTTTGAAATCGTGTAAGAGATAATATAAAGTACACTATAGCAATTACACGACAACAAACATGTACAGTGTTAGAATTTTGTATACTCATCCAGTTCTATGACAAGATTTCACATCTTGGAATAATAATTTTTTAATAATAATAATCTTATGACTGGATGGACCTTTTTATTGATACGTCAGCATAAAATGAATTGATACTTTGTATTTTTATAGCAAGTAAAATATACATGCTCATGATGTAATACATTGATCATACCGTACTGTACAGTTATAGTGACTTGGGAGTCAATTCCACTTGAAATTATAGATGTAGAAAATTTTATTTCAAAGTTACAATTTTTGTTAAAAATAAAGATATGAATTTTAATTTTACAATTTTTTGTGTAATATTTAAGTAAAGGAAACCGATATAAAAATGAAGCACAATAGCAATTAAAGTAAATTTTCATTAAAAGTAATGTTAATTATGATTAAAGTAAACTATAATCAAAAGCAATATAGTATCAATAATTATAATTAACAAGTAAACTAAACAGTAATTAAGCAAAGTTATAATAAATTAAAATTTTTTTAAAAAAAAATTGTTTTAAATTAATGTAAAGATTGAAATATTTTAAATTTAAATTTTGCCATATTTTAACTTTGAAAATTAATGCGATTTTTAAAATTTAAAGTTCAATATCGTTTACGCCAGTTTAATACCCGTGGCGCCTTCTATTAATGAAATTAAAAGATATTAATTTGCACGAGGGGAGGGGGGAAAATCTCGGTTCCCTCCCCCCGTGGTTTCGTTAGTGACTAGTTCTAGAAACTGCCACATCTATTAGCTAAGTTCACTTTGGACGCTTTTTCGCTAAAAAAAAAAACCGCTTATAAACATACAAAAATAATCGATAAGTCTGTTAAATTCACATTGAAGCTATATTGGTTATCGATTATATTTGGACGTTTAAAAGAGCATTTAGCGAAAACGCGTCCAAAGTGAACGCAGCTATTATATTAGCGTACAGCACTTTTTTTTTTACAGAATGTTGTAAAATTAAAAAAAAAATACATCAAAATAAATTAATGAACATAATTGTTAATTTTATATAAAATTTAAAGTACCCATTTGGTTCAGTTTTAAGTTTATTAATAATTCACGTTTTATTAGCAACAGCTTATTGTGGCAAAACGAGAGAGAGAGAGAGAGAGCAAGCGCGTGAAGAGGAGGAGAGACAGAAGCCGAAGAAGTGTGTAAAAAAAAAAAAACACACATTTCATTTTTAAGCAACAAGAGAAATTGGAAGGGAACGAAAAGCCATATAGAATAGGAGTGGTAAATCTAAACCCTTTCTACTCCCCTTAAAAACAAACCCCCCACCTTTCACACAAAAAGGATTTTTTGACTTCCATTGTAAAAATCTATTTTAGTGTATTTTATATGGTGGAACAAGAAGTTAAAAACCGACATGGATGGTTGTTGTCGTTTCCGTATTCGGTGGGGGGCAAAAACTATATTCAAAATGGGATTCACTTTATTATAATTACCGTTGTTTTGTTTTCCTATGATAATACATTTTTCGTTGTTCAGTTTTGTCTATATATATATATACATTCAGAACATAAAAGGGTATTATAACACGGTGTTATCTTTCTTTACAGAATAATCCCGGTGCTGACCGATTGATGAAAAGTTCGATGAGTAGCTAGTCTTAAATGGTGATCTTGTGAATATAAAATAAAATAAAATACCAAATAATAAAAAATGATCATAACCGTAAAGATTCTTCAAGGAAAGGAGTGTGCGGTCGATGTAAGTATTGCGCCCAAGTTTTGTATGTTGCTGCAACGTTAATAAGTGGTAAAACGGGGTACTTGTGCGTTTGCATGTTAAACACGCTTGTGACGCTAGTAGTTTTAAACTAACCTAAACTGTGGGTATGGATACTAGTTTAGGTTAGTTGAAAGAAAAAAAACAACTTAAACTGGTAAATGGACACTTTGTTAACTAACCTAACTCTCCATAGGTTAGTTAACTACTATTAACGTAGCGCCACCACAAGCGTGTTTAGCGAGCAAACCCACAAGTTTGCATGGTAAGCATTACGGTGTATATGAGTATGTTTATCAGTTTAGAAAAGTGTGGGGGTACATATGTTACAAACACGCTCGTAAGTTGACTTTTTTTTGAATTCAGGTTTCCGCAACGTCGTCCATCAGTTTCGTCAAACATTTGATAGCTCGCGAGTTAGATATTCCAGTTGATCAACAGCGACTTGTTTTTCGTGGAAGAACGTTATCAGGTATTGTATTTGATTAATGTAAATATCGTGCGATCCGATTGTAATTTTATGTTGATGGTTGTCGGTTCATTGTTTTCTTTTTTAGATACTCAATGTCTAGGTGATTATAACATAGTCGACGGGACAAAGCTGCATTTAGTTGTTCGAAAAGCCGACGGCGGAGACGACGTGGTGCTTGCAAAGGAAAACCCCGTCTTGTGGAAAGAAATGGAACTATTTCTGGGGAACCATTTTGCACAATCAGATGCCCAAAAAGTCTTGGAACAGTTTAGAGAAGTAAGTACATTGTGGCGATTTGGTTCCATGATAGGCCTATGTGGTTTATAGAAATGTCTTTAGATGCTAACTTTAGTCTCTGAAATGTTAGAAAATTAAGAGTCAATAAAGCAGTTAATAGAACCTATGTTTTTAACCCTCGAGGGACATCGATTTTTTTTAGACGTAAATATACATGGTGTTCACCATGAGATGTCAACATTTTAAAGATATAGTGTTTGTAGCTAAATATTAATGATAGTGAATCTACTAGAGTTTCATAAAAAAACATACGACTTTAGTGCACCTCAACATGAGTGTCTATGCGGTAGTCTAAACTTACACTTGGTTCTGCAATATTTCTCCCCCATGGCATTCGTTTCTATACATTTCACTACACAACTCGTTCTCGGTCGCCATTTTGGGAAAGCGACTGACTGCAGCTCCACTGTGGCTCTGACACGCACTACAGTTTCTACTTCCATTCCACCGAGCATTACATTTGCATTTCAATGGAAAAATAATTGGCTTTCCAAATGTTGACATCGTTACGGACAGCCTGAATTCTTTGTTCTTATGTTTTGTTTTTGTGTCTCATTTTTCAGGAAATGTCAAAAACTGTACAGTGTTGGAGTTTGGATGATATTGAACGAGTTGCTCATTCCCACATAGAACAGAAGGACGATGGCCCTAGCAGCTCAAAGACTTAAAAGAAGACATACTAAATGTGCTTATTGGATTTTTTTTTACTTTAAATATATTTTTTTTTTCAATTGATGTTCTACGTGGCCAGGGGGGGGATAAAGGAAAAACTGACTATTGAAACGAACGTGGATCTGTGGGACGAAACAAGAAGAGCCTGGATGTCGCGACTCGTGCGACCATTTAGATCTATTGCAGTGATGTGAAGAAAAAAATTGCAATGAGATATATTTATGTACACTTCTTTTTCATCTCTTCTATGGAGCAGACTCCTGTGTCTACATCAAACAGTCTTTGAATATCAATTTAAATGTTTACAAGAGAAATAACATGATAGCTACCGAGAACAATTTTCATTCATCCATTCATTCAGCAAAATAAATAAAACAATTTTGCATGCTTCTCTCATGTATGTTTTGCGGCTAGTCTTTTCATTTGTTAGTTTTCCTGATTTTTTAGTGTTCCATAGCTTTTTATTTTGATTATATTTTTTTTTGTGTTATAACCCACCTATGATTGCGAACTGTGAGTGAACCAATTTTTTTTGTTTTTGACCAAGCGTAATGTTATGTATATTGGGATTTTCTTGTTTATTTTTATAGCACGGATAAAAAATCAAATTTAGTTTTTGATTCCTCTGAGGCTGCGTGATTGTTTCATTTTGCATGCATGGTACTTTGTACAGGTTTTGATTTGTGTAGATATTTGTTTTTATTTTATGTTAGTTAATAGGGTAGTATGAAGGGGCGGGGGGGATGGCACCTTGTTCTCATAACAGAAAATTTCCATAGAAAAATTGATAGTCATATGTGAGCTGCTTACATGTTTTTACTGCTTTCTAATAAAATGGATCTACCAAAGGACGGTTTTGTCTGTTCGTTTGTTTTGATAGGAAAATTATGTGTTATAACGATAATCGACCAGCAAGAACAGCGATATTGTGTTAAAAGTGGAAAATAATTTCAAAAAACCAGCGTATGAAGTTTGCGTGTGTCTATGAAGACTAATGTTGATACTATAATCTAATGGTGAATTTTGTAGCGAAATTTTAACCTTGTACTTTTCAGCTATTTCATAATACCGGGTTATTCAAAAGTTGGTAGTGAAAAAGTTGTAAGTTCATAAATTAACTGACATGATTTTGTTGGACCACGCTCTGCTACCAATTTGTTGAGGACGATACTCGAGTGAAGTTTTACCACTTCATGAGAATTTCAATGTACAGATGGTTTCCACGCATGTTGACTTTTTCATATTAAATGAAAGATTACACCTCTATTTCAAGCATATATACAGTATTCAGTTAAAGAAAATAATTAGTGAACTATGACAATGCTGTGCTTACCTTAATATTGAGTAGCATTCTAATGACTCGCTTGCTCAAACGGGTGCTACTATATTATAGAGGTGATTAGGTGCTAATATAAAGTATGAATTTAATATATCTTGATAACCATCTGTATGCAGAAAGTGATCTTTGCATAAGTTAAAGAATAAGATTTCCATATAAAAAATGGAATCTGCAAATAATCCAGTTTGTATGACTTGGGCATATTAATTTATGGAGTGCTATAAATGAAGGAGAAATAGTGCAATTATGAACAGGGGGATATTTAAATAGTGCAATATGAAGAGTTGAAATATGAAATAGGGGTTTAATAGAATTCATTGAATATTTTGTCGAATTTGGTTAAACCAGAAAATTTTTAAGCAAACGTCATCATCATCAATAATATAATTTATTTAATTTAATTGGTGAAAGTGACCAAAAAAATTCAATTTCTGAAAAATTTAAAAAATAATAGTTTTATTAAAAAAAAATGAAAATTGTTTTTTGGTTTTTTTAAACAAAATAAAAAATAAAAATGGCATTCAATACCAAACTGAATTCCATTTAATGGTGATGATGAAAAAATATACAAATAGGTTGTAGAAAATATAGAAAAAGGTTAAAAATGAACGTTTTGTAACTTTAAAAACTAAAAAGGGATGACAAAAATTTGAAGAACTAATTCAGCAGATAACCAACCAAAAAACTTGATTTTCTAAACTGACAGGTAAGTTATAAGAAATTTGTGTGGTTGGCTATCTTTATGTATTGTTTTGTTTTCATCAGAAAGCTATTTGGTTAGTTCCGTGTCTGATTTGTCGCTATCCATCTATTGCACAATCAGGTAATAGTGAACAATTCGATTTTTAAAATAAAAAATTAGATATTATTAAAATAAAATCGCTACTTTCTCAGAGCAGTTAATCAGCATTTCTAGAACGATGCGACATTCCCTTCAGTAGCAGAACTGAATTATCGTCACAGAAAGTAACCGAGGTTAACAAGCAGTCCTGGGAATCGAACCCGGGACCTCACGATTCGTAGTCAAGTGACCTACCGATAAAGCCACCCAGCCACTATAACTAGAATGTTCAAAATTAAATCAATTAAATTAGCACAGTTTTTTTTCCTTATAAATAAAATAGGATCAATAATGATTGAACAAATTTCTATATATTCTACTTCCACGAATAACTGTTTAAGACAACCTTATACAGTTTAGTACACAAACTATTTTGCAGCACGGACGTATGTTAATTTTTATCA
>JAQIWH010000594.1:0-44887 GCA_034695005.1 Cryptops parisi | reverse complement strand
GCACATTCATACCTCACTTTAAGGCCGAGATAAGTTCAGAAACTTGGTTGCAAAGCAAAATGCTGTAAAAGACAGCAAAAAATGCCATCTTTATTATCAATATAATTCTCTAAAGTAGGCACCACGTTCTAAATCCACGCAGGTTTACTATAGCAACCAGGATAAACAATGATGTCCACGGGAAGCATACGTATGTTTACAGAGCTAACACACGCAGCCGCTAGGTGGCGTACGTTACGCCAGGGCAATCATCTACTAGTATCATATATCACACTACAGTAGTCTCTGTAGTTACTAATATTAACCAGTTATTTTATTATTTTATGAAAATGATAAATGTACTATAATACGTATGATTATTTTTTTATTATTAAAGTGCGGCAGTACAGTATGTAGTGTGGGGGTTTACCAATTTTTTGGCCGTAAATCAAAATTTTGTGCCAAAAAATCGAAGCTCAGCCACAATTAAAAGCAGCAGTTAGAGCGTAAAGCCGTATAGCGAGGTATGAATGTACGTACTCTCCTTTGAAAGTATTTTTAGATTCATAGAGAATTCAATTTATAAATATACAATATAACCCTCATGTCAAATAAAAAAAGTCAGGTGACCGGACAAATGCGAAAAATGGTCACACACACAGAAATTGGCACATAAAATAATTCTCGCAGTTTTAATTAACATAATTAACCTGATTAGGTTGAAATTTTAGACCATCGTCATGCCGATTCTGTGGATTTTCCATGAGGAATATTTGTGTGTGAACACTCGTCATTTGACCCATTTGTCTAGGAAACCAAAAAAAAACAAAACAAAACAAAAAATGTTACCTGTTGCGCTTAGCTGCGAAGTGCTGTTGCTTTTTCTCGACAGCCCTGTTTGGTGTTCCGTCTTGGAATTGACGGAACGCCGCCTTTGCTTATCCATCACTGACCCAACAGCAGTGTCTGATAAACTGCCATCATTTGGCTTCTGCTCACTACTAACGTTCCGTTCATCAGAATTATTGGTGTGGTTTCGATCCACGTTTGTCCGTGATTTAGGATTACTGGATCCGGATGCCTGCATCCGGCTTGTAAACTCACTGAAATCACACAGCGTTCAAAACGAAACATTTTAAAAAAAAAAACAACGACGACGACGACAACTGTCAACAAAACGACGCTCACTTGTATTGATTACGAGAAGCGAGTGGTCTCTCTGACTGCGTAGACAAGGCACTGATGCTTTCCAGATCACTATCACCAACATCTACAACATCTTTCTCTGGACTAGCTAGGCGGCCATGACGGCTGCTACGTTGACTGCGACGTGTATACCTCTCCATCACTCTCGACGACACTTCACTGTCCGAGTACATTCCTCCGTAACCTGCACACAAAAAAAAACAAACAAAACAAAAAATATACAAATAAACATCCGTCCACTGTCAGTTTCGTTTGAGTTGGAACTGATGATCGTGGTGAAGGTCGAACGTACTCTCACCTGAACCGGAGGCAGATGAATACGACTTCATCGGCATCTGCCCCTTAGAACCATAGGCATGGTCATCCAAGTCCCGCGAGTCGTGGCTCCCAAAACTGCCATGAAAAGCGGCAGGAATTCGCGGTAGCTGACGACGGCTGAGAAGTGGGGTGGTGGTGGGTGTCGTACCTACAGACCTTGGTGAAGGACGAGCACCCGTAAGCGTATGAGACATCACTGGAACCCTGAGAACAACATGAGGGGGGCCTGGATCAAAATACTAACACCGAACAACTAAGCCATCTAATCAAATACCACAAAAAAAATAAAAACTATGATAAAGGTTTACTATTGGTTACTTCACCGCAAAAATATACTCAAGTCGAAAAAAAAACAAAAATAATGAGAAAAAAACAAAAACAACAACAAACAATAATTAAAGTTCACTATAAAAAAACAAACAAAAAAACAACTAAATTTTAAAAACAAAAAAACACCAACTAAACAAATTTTAAGAGCCAATTGATTCCGTTATAAATTTTATCTATCGCATTTAATTGCCTAGACTGTTGTTGTTGTATTTATGTAGTAAATGACCAATACACCAAATAATTCGCATTTGAAGTTAGCAGTGTGATTGGTATACCAAGTATTACAAGTGTGAGCATTTTGTCCGAAAATCCCCCAACATGAAGGTTGGTCGCAGGCAACGCTCGGTTCACAAACGAGGACAATTCTCAGAACGGGACAGAACGAGTTACGTGCATCTTGCATTTCCTTGAGCTTTTACAATACATATTGTATACATTTACAGCCATTTTAAAACAATGTACTAAACATCATAGGTTACAGGCAGTGCCTTAATTAACTAGGCAGGTGTGCAAGCACAAGACCCAGGACCAAGATGGTCCTGAAATGGGAACCTGACAAAAAAATGACTGTTCCATTAACAAAACTGAGTGTTCTATTTTTCCAAATCAATCGACGTGTCTCATATTTTGCGCGAGCCTATATCTTCAGAATTCTGTAAAAAAAAAGAACTGCACAACCGAGTCCACAGGTTTTCATATCTCAACATTTTTGTTATATCCCAACAACTATACGATTTCCAAATCTCACTCTAATGGTGCGTGTTAAATCGATAAATTGGAGGAATCAAACAAAACCAGTCAAGAAATCAACCAAAAAATTCACACCTCACTTTTTTCCCCCCAAAAAAATTAAGGAGCGCAAAACTAAAACCTTGCACAAGGTACATGAAAAGCTAGTTACCAGCTACCTACATTCTATACATTTGCATGTAACATATACAGTAAATTTTTATTTATATTTTAACGGAATGTGTTATGAGTTATCATATCATAAACAAAACAAAAATCCAAAGAAAAACCCAACATTACCCACATTCGTTATTAAAGTTGAAGGGTTCACCAATCGAGCTTTTGTAAACCGAGAGTTGTCGCTACTATATCGTCAATCCCCCACCAAATTCTACATGTTATAAAACATTTCATACCTGCCGTTGGGAGGGGAGAGGGACCTGGATGACTCCAAAACTCCCCTTCTCGGGGATTTGGAGTTAGCCCTTGAGTTATGGATGCTAGGGAGAACTGAAGGCACCATCGAAGTGGGGTTCCTGTGCCTCCCCTGCAAGCTCTTGTCAGGTACTATCAAGGAATCTCTTCTGTGTTGGAGATAGTACTCATCTCGAGAGACCACTGTACCGAGAGAAAGAGAGAGAGAGAGAGAGAGAGAGTGAGAAATGTTGCAAAAAGAAAAAAAAAGTTGAGTTCCACGACGAGAGACTCGTCGTTCCACACTCACTTCCTCTTAAACGAAGACTGGCTTCTCGATGGGTATCATCCATTTCAAACTCGGACATGTCACTGTCGCTGAGGCGTGATGTTGTACTTGGAGGGGAGAGGTGCTCAGTAGAAGCAACCGTACTTGCAGTCTCGGCGTCCGTGTACACGTTCCGTGGGAGAGGTTTCTGAGGTTTACAATCGAGAACGTTACGATTCAAGTTTCATCGTACGTACGAACTTATTGGATTTTCTTGGAAAACCAAGAAGAATTTTGTTCAACTTTGAAAAAAAAAAAGCAAAAAAGATATTACCAATGGGAAGTTATCATCATGAGGCTGCAAAAAATACCATTCTGGATCATCATCTAGGAGAGAGGTACCTAATTCAACTATCACCTGCCCCGACGAAAGACAAAAAAGAAAAAAACGAACGTTGGAACTTTTGTTACGCAAGTGTCCCACGCACCCACCGCATTTGGAACAAATAAGTTGAATTTTAAATAAAAAACAACACCTTTCTGTTTAGAAAACAAAAAACTGACCTCTCCTAGAAAATCATTAGCACCATAACGATCATAGTCCCACACTGTGATCTCCAGAGCACGATTCTTCAGCTCAGAACGTTTTACAGGAGCGTACATGAAAGTCTGATTCCACCTTGGTTCGTTTGTGTTGTACAACGTCTTGGTTCGACGTTTACTTTTCTCACTGTACGAAACCAAAAAAACCGACGCAGTCCATTAAAACATTAAAAGCACAACTCCTGTGATAAACGTGATCTATTAATATTAAAAAAAAAAATTATGTCACTTTGTGGTTAGCTGGGAAGGCCCACTTAGGGTACTACTTATTATACGTACTTGGGCTATAGGTTGAAAAGCCAATTTAGGTTAGTTGAACCACTTAATAGATCATTAAATTCCATTGATCATACATTTGATGTTTTTTGTTTAACCAACCTAAACTGGCCTTCAAACACATGCCCCAAGTACAAACAAGTGGTACAAGTAAACAATTTTTAAAATTCCACGTTTCGTCTCCTTCCTAGGGGCTTCACCCAGGTGAAAAAAGGAAAGTGTGAAATGTGTAGTTAAAAAACTAGCTATGTAAACAGTTCAGCTCTTCTGCACGTTCCTTTTTCCATTCCTTTCTATTTCACCTGACAAAGCCTCTAGGAGGGAGGCAAAACGTGAAAATTTGAAGCAAAAAAATCTACTTGGTCAGCAAGAAAAAAAACTTTTCTGGTAATAACTATTTTTAAAAATCTTTTTAAACAAATATTTATAATACACCTATACCTCGCTATACGGTCTCGATACGTTCCGGAAAAGTTGGCCGCAAAAAGAAACTCTGTATAACGAATCAATTATTTTGATCAATTATTTTTGATTATTGACAGCATTTTTTTTTACTGTATGACGAAACATTGCGGGCCGTAAATCGAAAAAGCACCATAATTAAAAAAAAGCGGTTATAGCGAAATGCCGTATAGCGATGTATAGGTGTATTTTTTTTTAAAAATTTATAATAAATATTTTTTATTTTACCTTTTGTCTGGAAGAAGGAACATTTTCACATACGGAGTCCTCAACTGCTGGTTTGACCTCGGAGGCAGTTCTTTGGCACCTACTACTGTTACCACTAAGGTTGAAGCCTGATTATCTAACCATAGTTTGACCTAAGCAACATCGAACAACACGTGAAAAGATTCATCAATGCCGATCGGCCAAAATGAACGTTGCAAAAAAAAAAAAAACCAACGAATCGACGAATCCTTTACCTGTATTCTACCTCCTACACGTGAGGAGTGAGGATTAAATCTAGATTTAACGGGGGAGCTGGGCGATGTGATGGTCACGCTGGGGCGTCTAATGTCATGACCATCTGCAAGAAGAAAACAAAACGAACATGAGTACGACACGTGTTAATCAAATCATCGACACACATGCACGCGCAAACACACAAAAAAAAAAAACGAAATTCCATGGCAGGCCAACGACTGACTAAGACATAAAGTTACAATATATAAAATCTATATATATGCAAGTGACAAAAAAATTAGGCATCTGCATGAACTGTTATCGACACAAACATGGCAAGACGGATAGTCACATAGCTAAACACCATTGTCGTTGAACAACAAAACTTATTCGGCGTGTATGTCCACAGTAGTTTAGACCGCAACGTTCGATAACACTCAGCAATCGAAGCATAGCTTTTCATTTGCCAAACGGGCGACCACTGTAACGACGAAACCACGTTCTTGCAACTACAGATCACAAATCTTTTGGACAAGTCGCATGTCCGTTATCACGACGCAGTTGGTAACGTTCGTTCGTTCGTTCGTTCGTTCGAAGAGCATCGAATGAATACGTATCACACGAAAGCGACCTACGTTAAGATGCAGGTTAAAAACCCACATTTTTTTCCAACGCTACCGAAATACATACTAGAAAAAATACTTTTACCTGACAAAATAATTCCTCATTTTATTTTCCTTCACAACGACAGAGCTGAGCGAAATAGAGATTAGTGGTAGTAGTAGTAGTAGTAGTAGTAGTAGTAAAAATAGAAAAGTTACCTGTCCATGACATTCAAACTCGGCATCTCCGAAACTGACAACAAGACTGAGTGTGTGCATATTGTGACATCTACAAATGCTAAGATGAATTAACTGAATAATTGGAAATGGAACACTACGTATATATATATATATATATATACACTCACATGCAGAAATTTAGAACAAAGTAGATAAATGCCAATTTTAATTCTTTATCATCATCATTATTTTCCATTTTATTAATTATGATGGATGATTTTGTGTTTAGTTTTAGTGCACGAAACGGTAAAATTTCAATTTTCGTATGAAACACGACCAAGCGGTTTATAACTGGGAGAGCTCATCGACGAGAAAACGCAACAAAAAACCCAAAACCCTAACACACAACTGCGAATAAATGTACAACGAGTAACACCAAACAATTTCCATCGATCTGTTTATCTTGGGTGTTTTTTCGAAATTGACGAAAACACACAAAACTGACATCCTGACATTTTTATAATAACCGAGTAAGCAACATTTCAACCACCACAAAGTATGAAATGAGATACCAAAAAATATAGATATATATAATATATACACCACATGTAAACCATCAACGCACATATACAACAGTAATTATACCAAATGCAAATCGGTGCAAAACACTGGGGTTCGAAACACACGTATATGTATAATATAAAAGATACAAAAACACGTGTCAAATTTGAATCATCATCGTCATCGTCACTACCCATCTCTCAATGCATTGTCCAGTTCATGCAGAGAACTCTCTAATAGCTACCAAGGACCAAAAAACAAAATATATGACCACTGCTAGTAATACCACACACAAAATAACTTAACACGTGCATAATATATAACATGTGAAAATTACAACATATCGATACCCTTAAAAAAAAAAATACAAAAATAAAAACGAACAATATTATATGTACATATACATGTAAAAAATCACAACACCGTTCTTCTTGTCATTTTTTATTATTATTATTTACCTCGTTCCAGAACCCGTGTTGAAGACGGAATCGCCGCCGAGTAAGTGTCAATAGCTCGATGGCGATTTTTCTTCAAGTCATCGTGACAGCCAACATCACTGCAACGAATTAAAAATTGTTCATCAATTGTTTGAACATCCCACTGAGATCATTTTCTTACAAAAAATAAAAATAATAATAATAATAATAAAACAAACGAAAAAATAAAAATCGTTTTTTAATCGGTAGCTCAGATTTTTGTTTGCCATCGAAGTTACCAAAGCAACGCATTAGTCAGCAACATCACTATGGCATGCATCGTTTGTTTAATAGAATACAAAAACAATATCCATATACAAATAAAACAAACCCCATGACCGTGTATGAAAACGACGGTTTTCTCTTTTTCGTTCATTTATTTTTTTTCCATATGCGACCGTGTCACCGTCACAACTCCGCCAACCGCCGAGGTTGAGAGAGCGTCGGCGACGACGATGGAGATGGGATCCAGCAAAACGTGTATATATTGACTTGGAGGAAATCAATCACGTGGCCTTGCTGCCGAATCCAGCTTTTAACGTGTTTTCCAAAAAACAAAGTGTACTGTATATTGAAGTGATGCTATTTTTAGCAAGCTATAAAATTTACTCATTTGTGTTCTACACGGTCTTGCTCAAGCAGGTAAAATTAGGAGGTGAAAACAAAACAAAAATCAATGCACATCCACAACAAAAATTGTCAATGAATAGGTCACAAAATAAAATCTTATTTTAAAGCCGAAAAGAATTTTTGGTCGGGACGGTGTTGAACTGTGCACATCGACACGAATCCACGTAAAGTGAATTATTTCAGCAATGTCATCGTGATGTTACTGATTTCTAGCATTGGCGACTCCTAGTGTTTTTCACAATTCACACCTACAACAAACCAGACTGCACTAACCAAACTACACCTTTTAAAAAAAAAGTACTATAAAATAGTAACAACCATGTTTTAAAAAACTCTGGACATATGACATCTACTTTAGATTTAAAATAAAATAATCGAGGAGTTGGGTGGAACAATCGCGAAACTCCAAACATGTAGTTTAAAGTTAAAAGGGCAAAAAACCCTTCAAATCTGTCAACTTTAGTGGACAGGCCTTAAGTTGAGGACTAATTTGAAAATGCAACTACGCCGTTATTCCAAATATCGTGTTAATTTTATAAATGCATAGACGCCGTTTTTTTCCAAAAATCGGTATCTCTTCCATTGTTTTGGAACTGAAACGAGCGAGTGAAACAACCAGGAAGTGAAGCGACAAAAAGAAAGAAATCACAAAAAAAAATGTTCCGATTTACAATAAGTCGCGTTCCATATTCTTGCTCCAAAACGTCCAAAAGTGCAAATCACAGGCAACCCAAAGTTTTTATGCCATAGACTGGTCTAGAACGACTCGATGTATGCATTTTGAGCAATAACGACGTTAATAGCGGATTTACGCCGTTTTTTTCCACCCAACTCCTCAAATGGGAGCTGATCATCACCTTAGCACACGATATACTATTAGTTCCACTTGCGACTCTTGTTTCGATTCGGCAATGATATCGTTCACTTCGTCGAAACTTTTGTGCCTTAAACAGCGGCCGTTCCACTCGTACACCTCGTCGTCGGCCTTGAGATGGCCGACCGTGTCCGCGATGCTTCCCTTCTTCACTTTGTCGATGATGGCACCGACTTGGCCGTTGCTCAGCAGTTGACCGCCCATGACTTTTAAGCCTAGGACGCTGGAAGAGTTGCCAGACCCTTCCGTCGTCAACTTCTTTAGGATCATGTGACCCCTTAACTGTGTGCCTTCTAACGTTGGCTGCCATGATACAGGGTGCTGAAAAACCAACGACAATCGTCACACCGACATTGAATAAAAAGAGTAAGCCTTACATATTTTTTTTTTCGATAAAAAATAAATAAATAAGCAAAAGTGTCATGTAGAACGACAAACTGTACACACGTAGCTCTTTTGCATGCATTGGAAGGAACACAGCATTCATGCACGTGGTGCGATATAAAGAATTGCAAACACGAAGATGACGACGACAAAGACATCAGTAACCTTATATTTGTACATTACCAAAAATTGAAACAGCTACACTTGTCATTTCACAATAAAAAAAAAAAACAAAAAAAAACACAAGTGTTCAAAATTGTTCAATATACAAATTTTAATGAACGTTTTCCTTGACAAAAAAACTATTTTCATTTGACAACTTTTTAAGCTAGTCTATGTGTCCAATTCCACTAAATCTTGATTTAAAAGTTGTTCTAAACGAACAAGCACTGTCTTTTAAGATCAAATAACCTGCATCTTGACAATCGTAGCGGTGAAATTTTTTTTTCAGCAAAATTAGAAATATTTTATAAGTAGAAGTAAACCCTGTGGTTGCTACGGTAACCACACAGAGTCTAGAACTACTCAACATTACTAAACTACAATCACACAGTTCGGGTGACACGAAAATTTGAGAAAAAAAATAAAAACCAATAATTTAAATTTTTCTCTTGGCACGATGTCGAAATGAGTTTTTTTTTTGGTGGAATTTGGCTACATGGTTCATCGCTACGTTTCAGCCAATCGCGATACATTTCTTTTGTATATCCCTTCTCTCAAATTGAACATTTTTCAGCTTATTTTTAGTGTTCTGCCACAAATCAATCTACGTCATGTACATCGCACATGCAATCCACATAGTCAACGCACTTTCATTGGCTTTCCGTGTATTTCGACATTGAAAATTTGGCAAACATTTTGAATCATCGACGCGTCATCAATTCACCCCTTGGGGGTACCAAAAACTTGACAAACCAAACCTGTACACCATATACTAAAATTTATTTTAATTCTTTAAATTCACCAAAATTCAAGAAAAGTGAGAGATTGATTTGTCCAAGCTTGCAAAGTTTAGAAACTCCAATCGCGACGATGTCGTTCAATGCAGTGCGAACGTAGCAATTTTTTTTTGGTGATACACTATTATAAACGCTCATTAGCTCAAACTTGGCTGCAATAAATCACATTCACAAAAAAATAAATAAATAAATAAAATTGAAAAGAAACAAAGACAGCAAATCGTGTGAAGCACCGATTAATTGACACAAAAGATGAAAACAAGATTACGAACACCACACACCACACAGAAGTTTTGTGCATGCAATGAGTATGCATCTGCCATGCAGATACAAATATATATATACGTAAAACAACTCAAATATATATTTATCAAATTAACAAAAAAACCGTGTTCCAAAAACCTACTTTCCAGAACTACAGCATTATGGCAAATGTTAAAGAAGTGTTACAAAAATAAAACAAACTTCACCACTAGGCGGAGAGAATTCATCAAAACAATCGACATCATCGATAGCAATTAAAAACAAATATGACAAACAACAAAATCAACAAACCGGAGAAGTCAGTCGGAACAGACAAATTTTCTATTCCAATTCCCAGTAAGTACAAGAAGACAAAAACCGCCTTGTACCGGTTACCAAAAAAAAAAACCAAACCAAAACTAGTATTCCAATGTGCAAAAGAGCTCTCATGCGTTTGTTTGTATTGACCGTTTAGAAACCATGCTCGTGTTTCGAGAAACACCTTTTATGCAAAAAAAGACGAAGATACAGTGAAACCTCGTTTTTTTACACATCTCAACCAAACCGTTTTTAAGTTCACAAATTTTCAGCCAACTTTACGAACAAACGTGTACCATACCGTTCCACCTAACACACCCAGAACGCCAAAAAAAAAAATATACCAAACCGAAGGCGACAAAACGAGATTTTACGGTATTTCAACGTTTAAAAAGGAAAATATACGATTATTACGGGATGATGATAATAATACCTTAGAAGACCCTTGTTTATTGTTCTCTTCGCTCAGGGTGGCGCTACTACTGGTATCAAAACCAGAGTCTTTGTTTTGTGATTCCTGCGACCACTGCCTTTCGCCAGCCCACTTCAACCTGTCATTTTCGGGATCGTCCGAATGGAAACGAACCATTTTGCGCCGAGAATCGAGATCCGAAGAAGGCCCTTGCTGGGGCATGCCCTCATCTCTATAATCTCTATGGTAATAGTGATCTGTTTTCCTATCCGGGTAATGGTTTTGCAGAGTGTAGGGATAGTGCTCACCTTCGCCTACGAGAAGAAAAGAAAAACAAAAAGGAAAAACACAAAAAAATAAAATAAAACAAAATAAAAGATGAATAAACAAAAAAAAATACAGTGTGCGAGTTGAACACGACGACGAATCTCAACACGCTTCCACCTGCGTCGACTAAGACTACCAAACCGTAACATTGAAAACCAAAACAAAAAACTAAACTAGCTTTCGCTCAATGCGACCAGTTTCTTATTTTCCGAATGGTTCGTATTCACGCTGAAAACCAAAAACCTCGCAATTTGGTTTGTTTCTACAAGACTTACGTGAATCACCAAAATCAACATCTGCTAGCCACCAATATGCATTTGATTACACATACGTTAAAAAAATGCACAAGACCACTTAAGCAGATGATGATTACACGGTTTACAAATTTCAAGTGCATCTTTCGCACACAAAAATAATAATAATAATAATAATAATTACGATTCGCAAAGTTGCATAAGAATTTCTTGTTGCTCTTGATTCATTGAATGCAGAAAATTCCCAACTGGCAAGAAGAGGCCATTGCATTTATCCATCCATGCAGTGTCTTATTATCAAACAAGACACTGCATCACACTGGTAGCGTGATGCGGTGTGATGCAGGGTTTACTTATCCACTTATATAGACAGAATATTATGCATCAGGGCTACTGGGCATCAATTATATGCTACTAGACATAATACGCCGTGAATTAGATGCTACTAGGCATCAGCTGACAACACCGAGAGCAGTTTACATTTCACAAACTGCAACTTCCGAAAAACAAGAGCAACGAAAATGTCGTACGCAACCTCGAAACAATTCGTGTTGACAAACAATCCAGTCACCAGCTACAAACAAACTATCGAAAATCACGAAAACTATTCTGGTCATTATACGACAACAACAACAACAACAACATTACCACCATCAAAAAAATTTGGTTCATGAAATTTCCCACACTGTCAGCGTAACACATATCTATACGATTATGCGTCAACAGGACATTTCTTTTTGAATCAACAACAAGATATCTATCAACCACGACTTTCGTTTGCAATGTCGAAACGATACATCGACAAAAAAAATTTCACATCATCGACAAAACCCGGTAATATAAATATATATAATATTTTTTGAATGTTCAATATCTGTAGTATCTGGAAAGAAAGCATATGGTAGAGAAAGTACTCCAGCGTTGTTAAAAAACCACATTGAAAGCAACATCGATCCAAATATATATATAGATATATAAATACACAATCATTGATGATATATAGAGAAAAGAGATAGATAGATAGGTATAGAAAGAGAGATTCAGCCAAAGCATGCATGTCAGACAAGAAAAATACTTTTATAAACACTTAGTATTAAAGAATAGAGAGAGGGGGGGGGGGATACATTTGACGGAGATGCTAATTTATATATATATACAAGTATATAGAGTGTGTGTATTGTGTGTGAACAACGCAATGACGGGATTGCTCACCGCTAGGAACTTTTTAATCTTTGCATCTAATATTTCCTCTTTTTTCATGTTCCCGCCAACAAGTTCCAACTCGCCTGCAAGAAAACGAATATTAATGGCAAACCAAAAACAACACCCAATTTGCACCGTGTCTTCTCAAAACCACCGTTTCGCATAAAACAACCGACGCCGACAAAACTCCGCGATCCGTTACCAGCAGCGCCTGGTGGCGAAACCTTCAACTGTTAAGTACGCTTTACTTCATCAACTTTGCACCGCTTTCTCACAAGACAACTGTGCAGACGTCCAAAAAACAAAAACAAAAGCATTTTCTTTTCAGTTTTATGAATTATCTTGTCAAGTTTTGACATGACATATTTGCATTTCATCTAATCGCAATTCACTTGGCAGAGTAGCACATGTTTTGCGCTAGAAATCACATTAAATTTTATACCACGGTTCAGTGAATCATTGCCACCGCACTATTGATTCAGCATCGGAAAAAAAACAACAAAACAAACAAAATACAGGGTGCAACAAACTTCTGCTCTTGTCTTATAAAATGATGTGCTGACAGACCAACACTGGTTGGCGTGAATCGTAGTTGTACATTACCATCTATCGGAGCTTAACGTACAGTTCAACAGTTCAAACATTATCAGCTTGATTCATTTTCTGTGTCTTACTTTTACGCAAGAGCAGCTTTTTCTTACACCTCGTAGTTTCTACAATCACATAATTTTGATAACGGCGTATCTTTCGATCCTAAACCAGTTTTAAAAAAAAAAGATTTTCCATACACATAAAAGCATTACCGTGCAGATACAACCAACGACAATCACAAACAAAAACTAAACCGAGTCTGTACGAAAAAACTAGTACAAATCTGTTCACAAATTTTGAATTAATTTCTTTATAAATATTCGGTACAAACACCTAAATATTTCAAGTCAAACATGTGAAAACATGAAAGAAAACACCTACCAAGATGAACACCGACACAAATTTGACAAACAAGAAAGGTCCACTCAACACCCATTTTGCTTAGCCATCTTGAACACGCATGAACTTCATAAAATTTTTATCTGTCGTCCGGTTTTTTGTTTTGTTTTGTTTGTTCTACAATCCACCATCAAACTATTCGTTTCGGTTCATTATGACAGCCAATGTTTAAAACACGGAGAAAAACGTCATTAAACTTTTTCATAGATCTTACCATCATTGACATCAGCCAATGTGACCCTTTTTATGGTTAAGCGAGATGTGATGATGATGAAAATTCGAAAGATGATCATCAACATTTTTTTTTTTTTAGTAAATTGCCAAAACAAGTAAGCAACCATGAAATAGAACAAGAAAACATTACTGTCACTCGGACGAACCAACGTCCGAACATTTCCAAAATGCGAGTAGTAAACACATAACCGTTCAAATAACCATTTTTCAAAGTGGCAAATGATGAAATGCTGTTTTTCTTTTTTTGATATTGATAACCAACATTTTTAGATCAATGAACTCTCCCAGTATAAAACATCATGGAAGTATTCAAATGGCGTTTCAATCATACGCTTTATGAAAAGAAATAAAACGAAATAAAAACGACGAGATGAAGTAACCGATTTTTTTGTTTTCAAACTAAAAATTTTGATCGGATCGAAACCCAAAGCAAAATTTTTTTTTCTCAATTATTATGTTTAAAGACAGAAAAAAATTTTCAAAGTCCATCCGAAATCCTGCATGTATAATATACATATATAATAAATATAATAGCAAATTCGTATATAGCAGCTATGACATTGGTGCGGTATAGTACTAAGGAAAAAAGCGTCATGAATCAAAAAAGACTCACTGACATTTCCGCTGGGAACCTCTCCCTGTTACGTAGCGAATTTTCACAATTCGTGGCTGAACCAAATAGCTCGATTTATCTCGAATCCTGTAGCAATATTCAATAACTGGTACTAAACAACTTGTCATCATTATAGATTCATGCTTGAACCTCTTTAATCTGGTACATCAGACAGGGTGAATTATGAAAGTACCTGGATATAGTGTTTACGCCAGAAAAAAACATTTTCATCTTACACATATAAGGCGGTCCAGAAAGGACTACAACTTTGTAAGCATATAACTTATTCGAAAGCCTTTTAGAATCAATTATTGTCTCATTGCATGCTAAAACATATCAACTTTGACTCGCGTTGGGCCGTAGTACCAGATTCTGCCACGATGGGCGCCAACAACCTTTGTGGCAGAATCTTTACATATATAGGGCAGCCCAGAAAGGACTTTACAACTTTGTAAGCATATAACAATTTACTCGAAGGCCTTTTAGAATCAATTACTGTGTCATTGAATGGTAAAACATATCAAGTTTGACTCGCGTAGTACCAGATTCTGCCACTGAGTGCCAACGGTGCACTATTGGTATTGTGATGACGATGAGTTAACAACTCGAATCACTGCTGAAAAATGAGATGCTGTAGCGAATTTGGCAAGAAATTGATGGGATCTCTGCCAATAAAACCAAAATGACTATATCCGATGTGAAAACTTCGTTATTTGGCTATTAAAAGTCCGAATGCCATCAAATCAAGTGGTCATATCTAAAACCCATTTTACAGGTAAAACTTTTTCAATCAAATTCTATCGATACCAACTGCTTTTGATGTCAAACACACGTCCGGGCGTGTTTTCGCGGTTTTGGTCAAACAACAAAAGCACTGAAACGTGTCCGGACGTATACATGACGTCGGAAAAACAGTTGGGATCGATGGAATTTGACTGGAAAAGTTTGACGTGTAAAAACTCCCTTAACCAATGGACCCATATCCAAACTAACATTCGTAACATGATTTACGGACAGTTCCCGAACGATGCTAGATTCAGGAGGTTCAAAAGGCGTTTCATTTGGCGTTTACAAAAGCCAAATTACGAGCTCATTCTTTTTTCAAATCGTTCATTTGATTTCGACTTTATGTTCTACAAGATAGGAGATAAATCAGGCTGACGTATGTTTGAATAATTTTATTTTTTTTGGCATATTTTAAACTGCTTCTCGAGAAATTGTAAACTGTCATATATGAATTTAAAATTTTTTTTATTACCTTATAAGGCGTTTCAATTCATGAAGTCTCCTTTCAAATCTTTCATGTAGTACATTTTCTTTGCGATGAGATACACAACACTTAACCCACAGCCATGACATTTATAAAAAAATATATATGTATAACAAAACAAAAATACACCAAATTAATTCCAACCCATTAATAACAATAATGATGATAATAATAATAATAATAAAAACAATAATAATGAAATAAAAAAAAATGCACACCAAGAACACCAATATTAAAATAAAATAAAGGATAAAAAGATTTACAATTCTGATTTGGAATTTAAAATAAAAAATATATTTGGATGGATTAATTTTTTGTTTTTTTCAAATGATTTCGTACAAAGCCATCAGACGACTAAATCTTTTGAGCGGTATTGTCAGACCGCTTTTGTTCGATCCATGCCACAGCAACTTTTTCCATGACACTACATTGAACATTCAAAACAGTCCCTTTACAAGTAAGTTTTTAACTTGGAACCACTCGTTCAACATCGATCACTATCAGTATTAACATTTTAAAAAGAGAAAAGAACAAAAGAACTTTAAGTGTAAGAGGTCGAGCAATGTTTTTTTTTACAGCTTTTCTCTTTTGCGGAAAGTAAATCAAACCAAACTCGTATCAATGGTGTACGACAGTTTTGAGAGAAATAGCCTTATAATAATCATAGACATGTGCTCGTAGCCGGACTAGATTTTGAGGGGAGTAAACGGAGGGCTGAAAGGGAGATGAGGTCAATGGGGGGAAGGGTTGTTTAATACTGTAGTTAGTACGTCACACAGTTAGGAAACTTCAAGAACTGGATTGCCCACATTCAGTAGTGCATATACGACAATGTGTGTGGACCTGGAAACTACTACCGCAAACAACAACAAGGATTCGTCACTTACCTTTCTCGCTCACGCTCTCGCTCTCTATCTCTTGATCATCTCCGCTCGTACATTCGGGTGTCGAGCGAATCTCGTCATCCGAACTACTTAACGAGTGCTGGCGTAGTTTCTTTCCCCGCTTGTGTTTGTGGGGTTTAGGTGGAGGCGGCCGTACACATTCCGATTGATCTGAGCTGAGCGAATCGTTGCGTAGCACAGACACGTCAATTTTACGGCGACTCGAGCCACCGCCGCAATTGGCCGACGCAGGATCCAAGTGGCATTTGCGGCTGCTCGTCGTCGCAGGCCCTACGCTCGACTCGGTGGAGGACATCCTCCCACCGAGCGTCGGCCTGTCGTGAGACGACGTCGATCCCTCCGTCCTGTCGTACATGCTTCGCTCGTAATCCCTGCTGGCAACGGAGGCTGCGTGCCTCTCATGGTGGGCATTATTGGGGTTATAATACTCCTCGTTATTATTCCGATACGGATCCCCTCGCTGCCAGTCATGTTTCCGCGATCGATCGAGAGACAAATCCCGCTGACGCTTTTCCCCTATATCCCCCCCTGACACGAGGTCATCTCGACGAACGTGGTGATCCTCACCTGTGTGCTCGTCCCTTTCTCTATGTTGGCGATGGTTGTTCGGCGATGGGCCCCTGGCACGATCGCCGCCGCGACGCTCACTTTCCCGGTACGCTTCCCTTTCGACAGGTGTCGTCGACTGCCGCCGCGACGACGTTTGAACGCACTCCTGACTGGGGTTCCAACTGGGATGATTGGGGTCATCGAGAACCCCGCTATCCGTTTTGTGTTCTTGAGAGTACTGACGCTTGAATTCACGAGTTTGAGGGTGGGGTCCACTTGAGCTGCGCTGAAGAGGAGGTCTTGAATGAGAATTACCGTGAATGTTCTCCTTCTCCGAACTATGGGCACGTTCTAATTTGGGCTTTTTTTCCGCTGTGGGGGTCATATCCTTTTTCAAAAAGTTCTCACCTCCACCAATACCAGGCATTAGACCTAGATCAAACGCCATCTTCGTAATCAGGGGTTGGCCTGCCATACCCCCATGCATCCACTGACCTGTTTTGATCAGCAATTCTTGCTTCTTTCGGCATAGAATACACACCCAGATGACCTATGACCCGAAACGAAAAAGAAAAGCCAGATGCAACTATCATCGTTCTACACAATCATCGATAACCAAATAAACTGTCAATACTGGAGAAGAAGTAAGCATTTCTGTGACCACTCTTACGACAAATACAATTGCACCATTTACTGTGCAATTTACTCACAGCCAATGAACAAAGCGTCAAATTGGTTTACAATCAATTACTTTTGCAAAAACTTGGAGCTTACAGAAGTAGCATACCCTATACGATACAGCACGATAAATTCTGGCATTCACAAGATAGCCTCATTAGATACAAGTTTCATGTGCATGTTGGATTGCAAAAGTTACTCAGGTCTATTCCAATAAGATTTTCTAATCTTATTACTGGGATTTTCAGATCAACAAGTAAGTTTCACCTAACAAAGACTCTGGTCAACAAAAAGTTATACAAGTTATTATACGTTGTTTACGCCCACATGAACTTTTGTGAACGTAAACAACAACAAGAAAAAAAAAACAACCTAATGCATGACAAAAAAAAAAATGACGCATTTTTATTACAGTACTTCAGTCGCATCAGTAAAAAACTGTTTTCAAGTACGTTTCTTTACATTGTTATTTTCTACAATCGGTCAAGTAGTTAACTTATTTTTAAAAAAACAACTGCATTCATATTTAACTATTTGTTCACAGTGAAAACTAGCTTTGGGTAAGCATCAAGATTACCTTCATTTCTGTTGGCATCTAGTGAACTACTGTATATAAAAACTGAGAACACTTCCATTTCTAATTTGATTTTTGTGTGCTGTCACTGTGTGGCAAAGTTTTGTTTCTGTTTTCTGTTTGTAACCCTACTCCTTTTCTGTTGCTGCACCTGCATTCCTTTCTCATTCATCATTCAATCACTTGCCTCACATAGATAGATGCTGTTCATTTCGCTAACTACAAGTTCAGGAGACATAAAAACTATTGTGAAGTACAGTCGAACCACCACCCACCCTCTTTGCCACTAAAGAACACACAGGACAAAACTTCTTCCCACACATCGAATCTTTAAACCACCACAATGTCATCCTTTTAAAAGAGACCACATCCTATCCGGTATGGACTGCACTTCTTTCTAGGTTATGCAACTTGAACTGTTGGTTTCTCAATTAATATAGTAAATAAGCAAGCAATGTTTACTCTATCAGGGCAGTATGCAAAGGAGGAGAAGGGTAGAGAATAACCCCCCATTAAAAAGATGATTTGCATATTTTTTATCTGAATACATGCATTGATATATGTGTATGTGAATTTTGGAGCACGGGCATTTTGGAGCACGGGCCCAATTTTTTTTTTTTGGATTACCCTGTACGTGTACAAAAGATCTATTGTTTGGGACAGTGTTTTGTAAATTTGTAGATTTATACTTCATTACTCCCGAAAGTATTGATACATATTTCCCCTACTTTCACTGAATCCTGCATATAGTGTATTAATATAGTACATTCACACTCATAATACATGCTTACTATAATTCATACTTAAAGACGTCCATAGAGCATAGCTCAATTTGCCTAGAAGTGCATTCCACATGGCAGGAGTGATTTCGTGTCTTTTGTTGGACGAATCAGGATGATCAACAGCATGCACTCAACCACCACCTCGTTCAGCACCAAATTTCGTGGAGGACCACGAGTAGCGGTTTAAAGAGGTACGACAACTGTTTATGTGAATTCTACTGTACTAACAAAAGTATGTACAAATTGCACTTATAAATATCACATTCCGTAAACACAAGCAGTGGCATCACTAGGGTTGGTGTCACCCTCCATGGTTATCATCTCCTAATCAATGACTACAAACAACGTGATTCAAAATGTCACGTGCACGCACCAATGTACATATGCATTAGCAAAAAAGTTCAAAAACATAAATATGAAGTACTATTTTAACTTCAAAGGTATATCGATATACAGTAGAACCTTGAATTGCGAACAAAATCCGTTCCGGAAACGTGCTCGTGATACAAAAAACTCTTCAAGCGAATACGTTGCAATCACGCGACGCTCTGCATACAAAGACTACAGTACATACAGTATACTGCACAGTACCACTCGTATATCAAGTTAATCAAAACATTTTGCTCATCTTTCAAAACACTCGCAATTGAAGGTTCCGCTGTAGTACATTTACAAAAAATAGGTTTGGTAGTCATCAATAACTACTACAACAGGAATACTTTCATGAAAATATCCCTGTATACATTAATGAATAAATTTCTGCTGAAAAGCTGCAAAAAATCTCTATCGTCATTTAGTGACCTCACTCCCTTGTGATGCCACTGAACACATGTATAGGTAAGCTATATGGTGTATTTTTTAAGGGGCACTGAACACATGGCACAATACTCTGGGCACCTAGTTTCAGTATAACCTCGAAACACTGAAACTGTATCCAAACTCCAATGACTATGGTTAGACGAAACAAAGTCACGTATTGTGAGGTGACAGTTTCAATGTTTGAAGTTTATAGAATGATCCAATAATTTACATTAAAAAAGCGAGATGTACAGTATAGATACGAGTAACTATAGATCTATTTCTCATATAACAAAGAAATAGATCCGTAGTCACAATGCTTAATCATTTATCGACAAACAAGCAATTTGAAAAGTGACATTAAAGACACTTTCACACCATCGTTAACTGCATAGACATTTGCAGATTTCGGAAAACGATTCCGATTGGAACGCATTCCAAAAGCAATCACAAACCTCAAAGTGTATTTGTAAATATAATACACTACAACGACACGTAACATTTCACAGGGCATTTGGGATCACAACACTGACAAGCCCCAAAGTTTTAAAATACATTTCAAACCTCACGGTTCAAAAAATGTAAAAAATTCCATTGTGAATATATCGCAGCATCCCAAAAACTAACTGTACATCTCAAATCTTAAGGTGAAGATACACATTTTTATGGATTAAAAACAAAAAACAAACAGGTTTACCTTGCTTGACCGTAGCGTCACTTTTCCTCCACATCGAGCGCAGCAACGCACTTGGCAATAGTTACACATGTGACCTATCCCGTCCGCAAACTTAGTTTTGAGGCAGATTTGGCAGGTTGCATCCAATTCAGTTGTTCCGGTCTTTTTCTGTTCTTCGCTTCGCATCTTGATGGATTCTTCAAGCGTCTTCACTTCGTCTTGCTTTTTCCTGAACAAAACACAACAAAATGAATTACTAGAATGTGAACCGAGTGAACTGCTCTTACGTCAACACATTAAAAAAAAAAAGAAAAAAAAGACACCCTTGCACAATAATTGTCACCTATTGAAGTCGGCAAAATCATTTTAGAGCAAATGTTAAAGAGAATTTGACAAATGCATCATCGACGGTCTAACAAATTAATCTCGATTCAGTGTACTTGCTAACTACTCGCAACGTTAGTTATTGCAAGGATTTCAGGAATCGTAAAACATAAACTTATACATTTTATCACCGAATAAGCGCTGCATTTCGTACCACATAAACCCAGTAATTACAAGCTTCGTTATCCATTAGATTTTTTTTTTTTTTTGACATGAAAACGTGCTTTTAAGTAGATCGTATGCCACAGATAACGATCGGAGAGATAACAATCTCCCATTTTCAATTATTGAACCCCCACAGCCACTTGTTTTTCCGAGCACAAAAGCTTCACATCAAAACACAAAAATAAAACTAGCCTTTCACATTCTAAAACTAAGAGAAATACAATAACTACAAATGCATTATGGATTCAATTTTTGTTCTAGAACAACTTGCAAAAAAAAAAAACAAAAACCCACAATTTTTTAAGATGATAACGAAATCCCCATCTTCTTTAGTATCATTCGATTCCTAACCATGTCACACATATAATTTTGTTCCCTTTTTTTTCTCTCTCAGCTCAATAGAGAAAATCCATAAAGATTTTCACGTCCAATTTTATTTTTTTTTAAACACGGCATTCTCCAATTTCTCATCTTCACTTGATTTCTTTAGTCAAACTCCTAAGCCTACTATAATAACACATTAAAAAATATATTAAAAAACGATAATTCAGCATAAATGGGGGTGCTAGGAGGACACGTACAACGATGCTGGATTTAAGGTTCAAAAAATGTATAGTAAAAAGTGTACCTAACATTAAAAAAGCACACTATTGGTGTAGCATTCTATTCCCTTTATTCGCAATGGTTTCAACCGTACGCTATGCCACGCAGTAAAGCTCGCCGCCATGACAAGGGGGTCAATCTCGTCTCCAAACCAACATCGTCGACACCATTTTTGCAATTTCCTTGTCAACCTTCCATTCCCGACACGAGTTCATCGACACATTTTTATCGTACACTTCCCCATCTCACTTTTCACCCCCGAAAAAAGCACCACTCGAACGTTTTAAAAAAGCATCTATTCCAACCCCAACAGCAACACCCCTCCTCGATTCAGAATCAAAATGGCGAACGCGGATACCGTATAATAAAAATACAATTCCGTGAAAAACACACACATCAGGGTTTTGAAAGAAGAAGAGGTATCAAAAATAAAAAGTATGGTGTAAGCTTATTATTATAGATGTAAAATATATAGAGCATTCAGTTTTGCTGTGTGAGGGAAGAAGAAGAAGAAGAATGGTTTGGTATATAAATATATATATATATATTATATTTTTTTTTTTGGTTATTATATTTTGCTCATCTTTTATCATCATCATCATTCTCCCACCTCATGATCTCTTTCTCCTTGTCTTCTTCTTCTTTTTGACGAGCCATCACCGATTCAATGATCCGCCGCTCCTCCTCGGTCAGGTGGCTGAGGTCGGGCAGCGGCGGCGCCTCGACGAGGGACCCTCCTCCTCCTCCTACTACGCCGGCCATCAGGGCCTTCTTTTCGGCCGACATGAGGTGGTTGTTATTATTATTATTAATTATTATTATTTTTTGGCGGGGGCTAAGAGCCGCCTATAGGGCCTGGGGCGCGGGTGGACCTAACGAGGGCACCGAGTAGCGCCCTATGGGCCCCATCTCAAAGGGCCATGGCGTCGACGTCGTCGATAACAAGCGTTTTCGTCGTCGAGTTTCAGCACGTCGTCGTCCTCCTCCTCCTCCTCGTCTCGCTTCTTCCTCCTCCTAAGCAAAGGCTTGTTCTTTGCCCAAAAGCTCGCTCGGCTCATGTATTATGCATGCGTGGTTAAAATTTAATAGGATGCGTTAAATTTTCGCCAATCACAGCGCCGCTAAGCTCTGACGTCAGTCCGATGGAAACGAGCCATCGATCGCATCTTCCCCGTCGTTTTCCACCGAGGTTATTCGGTGCGCGCTTGAAGTACGTTTTCACATCGGTGACGTCTTCTCCACCGTTTGCGAGTGACGTCACCGAAAACCAAGTTGCTCACTGAACTAGCGGCAAAGAAAATTTTAATATTATGCGGAACAAAATTTAAACTGGTAAAATTACTTTTTCACCGTCAAAAATGACGGGTGGCAATTAATTCAATTCATAAACATAATTTGATTTGACTCATGTTGCAGAGCAATATCTGTTACAATTGTTTTACCTCGCGTTGCTTCACAACATTGGTTAGTGCTGTTGGTTACTGTTTATGTTTGTGTTGCTATGGTAACACATTTATTATGTTATGGTTACGTTTGTTTTTAGTTGTTGTCATGGAAGCACTGAGGCACGGAAAGAGGCACAGAGAAACAGACACTTGACTTGTTGTTTTGTTTTGGTGTGTTTTTTAATAAAAAAAATATTTTAATGTATTTTTTAACATAATTTTTTTTTATAAATTTCTCATGTAAAGATGTTGTTTGTTTTTTGTTATATACTTGCAATATTTCCATTAAAATATTTTTATTGAAAATATTTTTTTTTATATAAAAATTAAACTAAATATAAACGAAGATTTTTTTATTAAATAAAATTAATTATTTTAAGCGTTTTTCAAAAAACTTAAGCGTAGTTGCTAAGTTGGTTTTGTTTTTTGTGAAGTAATTTTGATTATTTTTAATTTTTAATGCTTTTTTGTAATAAAAAAAAATCCCTAAACATATTTTTTAAAGCCTCAAAATTATTTTTGGTATTTAATTATATTGGAGTTAAAATTATATTTTGTTGTATAACTTGATATTATAATAATTACCTGTTCATTTTTATGACGTCACATGTGAACGATGCACTCAGCATCACATAGTTACAGAGAGTACTAAATAAAAGTGTCCTATCTACTCACCTACGTACGAATGACGAAGGTAGAAGTGGGCGAGCCCAAAGTGAAACACAAGCGAGCTGTGATTCAAAAGCTCGATCTAACAAGCTCGGCTCAAAAATGTTTTTTTTTATTCTAATTAAAAGTGTTAATAACTTTTTGAGTATATAAATTATCAATGCACAGACGACACATAGTTAAAAATATTTTTTAACTTTTGTTTTCATCACTACATTCAACAACTGGTAAAATGTGAAAAACTATCGAGCTAAATTATCGATCATTTTTTAAGTTTGAATTAGTAAAACTAAAACAACAGTTTTTTATAAAACTAATAATAAACATATCACTGAACAACAAACTTAACATACGTGTGATATGTTTTAGTTTTTATTATTATTTCTTATGTTTTCATAAAATTCTTAATTTACTTGAAAAAACAAAAAAACATCGAGCCTTTACTTAAACTCGCGCTTGTTCATCGAGCCCGAAGTTAAACTCGCGTAGGTGAACACGCACGTCTGATATCATCGACCAATAGGAAGACGCGTTTCATTCATCCCCCAAATTTTCGTGTCGTGATCAGCGCATGATGCACAGGTGGTCGAATATACGAAATTGTTTTCGTCATAGAAAATATGACGAAAATGATTAAATTAGACTGACAGGTAAATATCCAAGTTATAAATTCACATATTAATTTGAAAATATCGTTGGTTTGTTGTCAATAATAAGCGGATTTTCATAAGCTATCAACGATGGCCAAATTGTTCGGCTGTCAAGCATTTATTAATATTCATAAACTTTATGATGAAATAAATAAAGAACCAAATATTATAAATTATGCAAAATTTTTTATTCTAAACGTTTAATATAATAATGATTTCAATTAATACCTGTGCGTATAATGTACAAAATACAATCGTAACCAATTTCTATAAAAATTTTAATAATTAATAATTCCCGCGTAAAGTTCAATTCATCAGTAATTTCTTACATCAAATTAAAGAATTATTTCAACAGATTATTTTTATTATTCAAAATAACATTACTGCATATAAAAAAAAAATTTTAAACACGAATTTACATTTGTACCCTAAATACCAAATTTTGCATCGACTGTAAATCCACTTACGCCGTTCATATATTGAATCGTTTTAGACCAGTCTATAGCATAAAGACATTTAGTTGTCTATAATGTGCACTTTCAAACTCTTTTGGAGCGAGAATATGAAACGCGACTACTGTAAAGCTAAAAACTTTTGTGTGACTTCTTTCTTTTTGTCGCTTCACTTCCTAGTTGTTTCACTCGCTTGTTTCTCGTCCAAAACAATGAAAAACAGATCTTTGGAAAAACGGCGTAAATGCATTTATAAATTAGCACGATATTTGGAATAACGGTGTAATTTCATTTTAATTAGTCGCCAATTCTCTTAAATCTCACTATGTGCTGTAAAGTTAAGAAAAAAACAAGTTTAATAATAAAAAGTTGTTTCGTTTAAAAGACGTTCATTTTGGTTCAAAGAAGTTTTCCCGCCAAAACTGCCAGACGCGTAAGAACAAGTGCCGCGTCTTGGTATTGGCTCGAACTAAACGCGTGCGTGGAATGTTTTCTTGTGTCAAAAGAATTTGTTGACGTCTCAAACGAAAACAACAACAACAACAACATTATTGATTACAAACTACCGTGGAGAGAAATCTTACAAAAGAGAAATAAAAACAACGAATCAAGTGAAGTGTCTCATTATAGACGACTATTATTTCTCTTTTGGAATATCTTTGTTTAAAAAAAAATAATCGGTAGTCAAAGGAGAATGTCCCATAATGTGTTTATGTTGTTAATAACAACCAAATGAGCTCTTGGTTGATGATGACGCATGCCACGACTCATTGGTAAAAACAGGTGAGTGATTTGGACACGGATTCGATTAGTTAAACGTGTTCGATAACAGGTGTCGTCAAAATAAATCCCCAAGGGGACAGTTTCAACAGTGTTGGCGATGACACAAATGTCACACTCAATCAACTGTCAAACTCGATTGAGTGGCAACAGAAAGAAATCGATGGTATTGAAAACGGCCATTGAACCATCGATTCATCAACTTGTTGTTTTTTGTTGTCTCGTCTAATTAAGTTGGTTGGGCCAAGTCACTTAATGTTTTGGTGTTAACTATTGTTTCAGTGATTTCACACAAACCATATTGCACAGAATTTTTTTAAGACTTTTCTCAGAATTATGTTGTTTTTTTTAATTAGTCTTTAAAAATTAGACCAAAATTGCATTATAATAAAAATTGTTCATCACAATAAAATTCTGTGATACTGGTCAATTTGACTAGTTAATGACTGCTCTTCATTAGGATTAAACTTAATTACGTGTCAATTAGTTCAATCTTATTCGTAGGTTAATTTTGAGACGTGTCATGTTTTTTGTTGTTGTTTTATTTCAAAAAATAAAATTCCAAATTTAAATTATTGCATAAAAAAGTATTGTATAAATTTAATGTTATATCAATAAAATTATAAAAATTAATGTATATGTTTATATTATATGCTGTATATTAATAAATTTAATTTTTAAATTATATAAACAAAATTATAATAATCTGAGAATTTTTGGTACATCATGTGCTATGATGAATTTTTGGAAAATAAATTCCAAATTTAAATGATTAAAAACTAATTTGGTATAAATAGTAAATTTAATTTTAAAATAATATTAAAAAAAAAAAAAATTCTAATTATCTTTTTAGATGATATTTTTTGGAACACCCTGTGTATGATACTTTTCATAAGACTTGCAAAGTGATTTCGATATCTCGTTTCAGGTGAAAATAAATTTCATGGAACAAACGAAATGGAGAGACGCATGTTTCCATCACGTTCTGGGACGGAGAATTACCCGGAGTTGGATTCCAACGAACGTTCCGGTAAAAAACGAAGATGAAAATATACTTGAGGAGTTGGGTGGAAAAACTGCGTTAACCCACTCACGTCGTTATTTCTTACAATGCATTTTAGACCAGTCTACCGCATAAAGACCTAATATTTGCACTTTCGGTCTTTTTTTGGAGCAAGAAGAGCAGATTCCAATCAACTCCTTAATTATAGATTGATCTTTGTATATACTTACAGTAAGTTAAAATATCATTTCGCAGGTGAAGCCATCATCTTCAATCGTCAGTGTTTCAGCGAAAACGTGCCGTTGAAGTCGAGCAATCAGGAACGGCCGCACTTCTGTTCTCCTAAAAGAAACGGATTCAAAATTATCATTTCGTTGCTGGTCACCATTTCGCTCGCTACGACGGTCGCGCTCATCATTGAAATTCACAACCACGAAGCCATTGTGGTGAGAAATGAATTGTGAATTATTAGAGTATCGTGTTTTTTTTTTTCAGTACAGGGTGTAACAAAAATAAGCGTTGTTTAAGGATGAACTGGACAATAATGGACAACGACTTTTGTTTCTTTTAATGGAAAATAAATTTTTTAAAAATAATTTAATTCTATAGTTGAAACCGCACAGTATGATAGTATCGGACAACGTCGTTTGTTCCGAAATCGGCGCTTCGTTATTGTCGGACGGAGGAAGTGCCATCGACGGGATCGTCGCAACAGCACTCTGTCTCGGTGTAGTGCATCCCCATGACACCGGTCTAGGAGGGTAAATGTGTTATCAATATATATATATATATAAATTAAAGGTTTCAATGACATTGTTTTTTAACTACGGGGTGTTGCTAAAATGCCTAGTTAAAATTTTAACCATAGATGTGACACTTCAAAACAAAGCAAACAATACCTATAAACATTGGTTCAGAAATGCTTCCCTTTTGAGATAACACAGGGTGAATTCATATAGTTGCATAGGTAGGCTTTTTGTCTCGTAAATTGCTGCGTGCAAATGAGTAGGCATTTCTGGACCCATGTTTATATGGACTTAAATTGCTTGGTTAGAATATGGCTAGACGTTTTTTGAAACCCTGTATAACACACTATTTTTATTTTTATTTTAAAGTGGTGGGTTCATGGTGGTTCACGACCACAAGCATGGGAAAACTGTTTCGTTAGATTTTCGAGAGAGCATACCGTCGGCATATTTCAGCGAAAATGCCACTACGGTGAGTAACGATGACTAAATACTGACCATTGTTGTTATTTAACAATGTGCTTTGAAATTGATTACAGGATGGTTTATCATTCTAGGAACGTAGTACCGTCGGTGTACCAGGCTTTTTACATGGTTTAGCCACCGCTCATAAACTTTTTGGCAAACTACCGTGGGCCGACGTTGTGAAGCCCGCTGCTTATATCGCCAAAACTGGATTTACCGTTTCGCCATATTTGAGTATGCATCAATATACCTTTTTTTTTTTGTACAGGGTGTTCCTGAAAAATCTGGCCATTTTTTTTTAAATGTGAAAATATCATATAAACATGGGTCCAGAACTAGTTCCTTTTTTGTAGATGACACAGGGTAAAGTCATGTTGTTGTCCAATATGTTCAGGGATCGTTTTCCAGACCTATGTTGATATGCATTTTTTTGCTTCGTTTTGATGCGTAGCATCCGTGGTTAAAATTTGGTTAGACAATTTTTTGAGAACACCCTGCTGTATATTTCACCAACGGTAAATTTTTTTTTTACGTTGCGTTACATTTTATTTCAGATCAGACGATCCATCACGGGAACTCGTCCACGATCCGCAATCTCTTTTTCAAGTCGACGGGGGAGGTCATCAAAACCATCAAACGAAAAGTCCTAGCCAAGGTTCTGGACTTGATTGCAATCAGTGGTGTTGGAGGTTCGACAAAGTTCTTTTGACGAAAGACAATCAGTTTAAAAATAATAACTAGATTTGACCTTTAGCCGTTAAAAACCAAAACTTGTTATTTTTTTTCACGTAGCTTTCTACAACGGTACTATTGCTAAAACGATAGTTCACGATGTCAACAAGCTTGGTGGACGGTTAAGCGTCGAGGACTTTTCAAATTACGCCACTATTGTGAGTGAACCGTTGGAAATCACATGGAGAGGTATGTTGGAAAACTGTATTAATCCTATTATTACATAAGTTATTAAATCATCTAATTAATCATTTTCAATATACCAGGGCTGACGTTGCAAACTTCGCCGATACCGTCAAGCGGACACGTACTGTTGAAATCGCTCAAATTGTTGGAAAACGTCGACCGAGATGCAATAATGAACAAATCGCTACCCATTGACAAGCTGTTGAAGGTGCGCTTCAAATTACACGGCCATCTAATTTAGTTTTTTTAACCACTTACAATGACATAAGTAACAAAAACAAACAAACAACGTTGCTTTTTATTTTATTTTTAGGCTGTTCGAACAGCTTTTGCAGATTATGCGAACCTCTCTATGCAAGCCGTGAAACCGAACATATCCAGCATGTACGTTTTTTTTTAACATTCTTTAGTCTATGAATTTCTACAATTTTTAATTTTTTTAATTTATAATAAATATTATGTCTGTTTTTTTGGGTTTTTTAAAATTTTTAACACTGCAATTTATTTTTTAAAATTTTTGACATTGAAAATTTTTTTTTTCAATTATGAAATTTATAAGTGTTTTTGTTTTTCAATTTTTTTTAACACTATGGGTTTTTAGTTCTTCAATCAAAATTTATAATGTTATAGTATGTTTTTTTGTTTTTTAATTTTGTAAAAAATTTTAACATGGAGATTTATTATTTTAATTTTTGAAAATTTTTAACACTACGAATTTTTCATTCAATTTTATTGAAATTTTTTTTTTTAATTTATCTTGAAATTTACAAGTGTTTTTTGTTTTTTTTAAATTTTTAACACTGCGAATTTTAGTTTTTTAATTTTCAACACTGCAAATTTTATTTTTATTATTTTTATCACTGCACATTTTACTTTTTAATTTTTAACACTGCGGTATATTTTTTATTTTTCTAAAGTTTTATAACTGTGAATTGTTTTTGATTTTCTTTAAAAAATTTTAATACCAATTTTTTTTTTAAATTCATACTAAAATTCATAATGGTCTTTATTTTTAATTCTTCAAATCTCAAAATTTGTTACAATATATTTTTTTTAATTATCAAATTTATTTTTGAAAAATAATTTTAACACTGCTGCGATTTATTTAATTTTATTTTTCGGAGGAAAAATAACTAACTCGGAACTTGGAATTTTTTGTTTATTTTTCAGAGGAATCGACAACATGACTGTTAGTGGAAACGTGGACGAAACCTTTTCGTTTTCACGGAGAGAAAGTAGAGGTTCTTCCATCGTCGCCGTCGACGACGACGAGTTGTTCGTTTCGTTAGTGAGGTATTTGCGAATCGAACTAAACGTTATCGAAACCTCGATTGGGCTTTATCGTTGCTTCAAACTTTATCCAGTTGTAACCTAGGGTTCCTTTTAATTATTTACATCATGGAAAACTATTTCGGTGTTGGTGTTCTTAAGTCATGGGTTTAAGGTCCGTTAAACGATCTTTACACAATCGTAAGTTTACAATCATCTTTTTTATTCTATTCTGTTTGTTTGATTTCTCAAGATTTTCTCACATAGAAACATCAATGAATCGTTTCACTTTTTAAAAATTACACCGGTTTATTTTGTCAGTGGACTCGGATCGTGGTTCGGTTCCGACATGATGACTAGCAACGAGATCATAATGAACGATGCTTTGATCGATTTTCGTCCAGAAATGGATTTTAATTTTTCAAAGGCAAGAACATATATACGAGCCATCTGAATGAAGCCAAAGGGACCGAACTAAAAATTTTCACGTTTGGTTATTATTATCGGTCCAACATTTTCTCTCGCAATGTGGACTAACATAAACATCCATTGTTCACATGAAAGTCGAAAATGGCCGAGCATAGGTTTTTAATGCTTAATTTGATTCTATTTTTCTCAAACTATTAATCAGTTCCCTTTGGCTTCAGACGACTCATCTTAAACAAAACAATTCTATATTTCCGTTTTACTTGATGTTGAAATAGAACGCCACATCGGCCAGCTGGCGTCCGACATCGACGCTGACCCCGTTCGTCATGTACGACAAGGCTAAAATTTGCGGGTTTCGACTCGTCGCGGGAGGCGCCAGTCCGACCATGGTTTTGCAAACTCTTCTGAGGAAAATTCTCCTCGGCTATTCGACGCAAGAAGCTGTCGAAGCGCCTCGTTTCGATATCGCGTTTTCGGATAAGCAACTGTACTTTGAACAAGGTAAAGCGTCGTTATAATTAAGTCTAGTTTCGCTTTGATTGAGGAGTTGGATGGAAAAAACAAGTCTAAATCCACCTATTTTGTCATTTCTTAAAATGCATGTGTTGAATCGTTTTAGACCAGTCTATAGCATAAACACGTTGGGTTGCCTTATAATTTTCACTTTCGGACTTTTTGGAGCGAGGATATGGAACTCGACTTTTGTAAAGCAGATTTCTTTCTTTTTGTCGCTCGCTTCCCTTCCAAAACAAAGGAAACGATACCGATCTTTGGAATAATGGCGTAATTGCACGTTTAAATTAGCCCGTAATTTGATAGATTTTTTGCAAAACCTGTACAGTTGACAGGAATGCTTTTTAATCTTAAAATTTGAAGGTGCCAGAAGTTTTTACTCTTTTTCGTCAAACCAACATTTTTCGAAGTTGATGCTGTTATTCCACCAAACTCCCAAATCAACACTACTGGTTGTTAATGCTTTCAGAACACGAACCTCACTTTCGAGACGCTACGCTCAACACTCTGACGATGGACGGTCATCAAGTTTTGTCGATCACCGAACCCTACATCTCCGTCAACATGATAGCGAAGGAAAATGACGACACGACCGGTCATGCCGATTCTCGTGGAGGAGGAAGCGTTGCCAACGTGTGACTGTTTGGCTCTATCATTCTATCGATAAGTAGGTGAAGCTTTAAAATTAACAAGCGGTTGTTTTATCAGTAAGTGAAACGGTGTTTTAAATTTAATTTTTCAAGTGTTTGTAGTTGTGTGACTTTTATCAAATCATTAAATAAACACCACTGTGCTGAATTGATTTCAACATTGGTCAAGTTGTGACAGCAATATTTTTGTCATCAAACTAAGATAGTTACGTCAACGCAAGATGAATGGTTACCTATCGTTTAACTTGCATCCATGTAAATATCTTAGCTTGATAAGAAACACACTGAATTTGCTAGAAAAATGATCATCAATGTTTACTGATGAGATGTAATGAAAATAGGTTAATGGTTACTATTTTGGATACATCTCATCAGTGAACATTGAAAACCATTTTTTTCCATCAAAATTCAGACAGTGTTTATTGCGGTTAATTGGACATGAATATAAAACATACTTTATGAAAGAATATTTTATTACACAGTGGAAGCTGGTTATTATTATTATTCATGGATAATTTTATCAATCGATCCCAAGTCACCATTTACACAATAACCGGCTTCCACTGTATACTATGTAAAATACACAGCGCTCACCTTTTCTCCACAAAAGCTGTCAATAGAATGAATGGCATGTAACAAAAACTAATAGCACCTGGTGCTCTTCCCAAACCCACCTAACAAGTGGACAAGTCCAAATTACAGTATTATTATAATAAACAAAAATTAAAAATCATTGGTGCAAAGTGGGTGGTAGGTTACATTTGGACAATTTTGAGGAAAACCTGTTCAAATTCTCTGTATGGTTCTTTTTCACAAATAACTTTGCAAGTATCCTGTTGTTTATGCTAAAAAATTATGTGTAAATGGCTAAATGAAACATGAACATTTTTGGTGTAATAATTCAAGCAATTCGCAGACAACTGGGATGTCAGCTTCTTGCCAACCAGTTTTCATTGGTTGGGGCAAAGAAGCTGCCTCTTGTCCACAAATTGCTCTGTTTACCACACCAAAAATTGCGTGTGCCGGGAGGCTTTTAGAATTGCATCTAACGCCTTTAGAAAATGCTTTGACATTATTGCCACAAAAAAAAAAAACAACGTTGCTTTTTGAAACCAATGCATTAAGTTAAAAAATAGAGTAATTTTGTTATTTGTCCATAGGATTTTTCAACACTAAAAATCGCAGAAGTATATGTTTTTGTAAAAATTACCATCACACACTAAAAACTGGAGCAAAAATGTATATGTTGAATAGGTTAAATAACAGGAAATTTGAGCATCAAGAATGAAATATGAACTCAGTTGAAAATCACAAAGAGAAAAACATAATCCCAACAGATGGTACATTCATGGTAACTTCATTTAAATATGAATCCATATTCCATGTCAGGTTTATAAAGCGGTGTTGAATCGGTCACGAGCCAAACACCAATCGGGAGACTGAGCACGCCTTTCACTTTTTTGTATCCTTACGCGCCTTAGGTTAGCTTGAGAACTTAGGGACTACGTTCGACTAGCGGCAGAAGACCAAGGTGTGAACCAGTCTCCCTAACCGATTCAACGCCACTTTATAAATCCGAAGTAACTAGAAGTAGACCCGGACTGTAACACGGGGAGCATGAGATGGGGGTTCCGAGTTTGAAATGCAAACTTCAAATTCATAACTACAAAACTAAAATATTTGTTCTTTTGACATTGACGACAAACCAACTCCATCTAGTGACAGGATGATACAATTGACTGTTTTTTTTCTTCCGATTTCAACAACCACCAATAACAGCCGACTTGAGAGGAGATTCTGCACGATGGGCGGGGCTGAAATTTCCATCACGCAAACATTCACAGAACTGGGTCATTATTATTAATGGGAGTGAAGTGCGTGTGTTGTAAAAAAATAAACCAACCCCTAATTTTATCATTTGAATGAAGCTGTTTATTCTTACAAATTACACAAAAAAAGTTTTTGTCATTTCATTAGTTTTTAAAAAACAAAACTCTGGGACTTTTCACACACGCTTGCACTATCATCAAATCAATTGGAACAAAAAAATATAAACTAGCTGCAATCGGGAGAAAAATATAACAAATATTTTTAACCTAAAAAATTCTAAGTCTCACACTCCTTCACACAAAAAAAGACGGAAAACAAAAAATGAAAACAAAACAAGAATCGATGGCATTTATATTTCAATTCCATCCACAAAAATACTGCAATTAGCATCTCTCCAAGTGATATCACATTTCACTTCCTGAGGCGGCATCGTTGCGATACCTGAAATTTTTTTTGTTATCTTATTTTATATTCGTATAACGTTATTAAAAACCGTCGACGACAATACCTAAAACTATGTTGGAAAGTCGATTTGTTTTCTCTTTATAGCTTTCCCTTTACCTTCCAAAAGTTCATTCGAGCACGACATTTAGTGTTTGCGAGAACTGGGCAAGCAAAAGATACAGATCGAAAAAGAAAAGAGATGCGGAAACGTATAACTCGTCACCTAAACATCACTGTACGATGTATTTGCATCTTTCGCTCGTCAAGTTCCGATAGGGCTAGTCGACATGCAAAATTTGGCCAACATTTTGAACCACGTAAGTTAGCAAAAACTCGTTTCAAGAAGAACATAGAGAGATGGTGTGAACAAAGATTTAAGCTTTCGAACGTGCGTTTCTCCTTATTAAATACGAACGACGACGAAATCACTCGGTTCGCTTTTTTCCTTCTTTTCCGTTATCAAAGTGAATACGAAAACAAAATTAATTTTTGTTTACTCGTCCACACAAAAAAATCGAAAATTCTACCGGATTTTTAACACTTCCGTTGACATATTTGTTTATCGATGAGCTTTTTTTTCCCTATGATCGAGTTGGCACGTTAAGGCGGCGGCGAAGCGTTTGAAATCGGCATTTTTAACCGTTGGTAAAAATAAATCTTGGAAATATATTTGTTGTGAAATTAAAAATAAATTCATAAAAATAATAATAATAAAACAAAAAAATATTTCATAAAATAAAAATATGTTGAAAAATTCTAAACAAAATAATAATAATTTTGATGAAGCCTTTAAAATCTAATATACAATAAAATTCATCAAGTCGAATGCATTAATTGGAAGTCGATCAAACAAATTTGTATAAATTGACACGAAAACCGTTGAGCATGTGTTTTGTTTTTTTTGGACTTCACTGGGTGCATGTTTTAAATGTACAATAATTTCAAATATTCCCTAAAATTATAACAAGCCTAGCCAAAGTTGGTCTTAAAAACTTACAATGATAAAATTAATAATAATAATAATAAATGCTACGCATTGGGGCGTATGACCCGGAATTAAAATCTTCGATTCACATTGATATGTTCGTCACTTGCAAACAGTGACGACCAACTTGAACCAACTTATGTGTTTCCTACTTTTTTTTTTTTGAGGTAACGACCATATTTGACGAAACCATAATGTCAAAAGGGACATTGCATTCAGTTAATTAATTAATTGTATTATTATTATTATTAATATATTATGTACTCGCTCCATTCGAACTAGTTTCTCACGTCAAGATTCGATTGATTAATTTGATCACAAAGTTGCACGTTCGAGTTGGCTATCACCGCCATTTTCTCAAAAATAAGATACTTTTTTGTAATGCAGTTGCTATAGCGAAAACTGATGTCGTTCGTGTCTGCGTTTTTCATTTATCGAGGAGAAAAACTAAACGCAAGTTTAAAACAAAAACGAAAAATGCATTTGCACACAAGAGAAAAATACTGAAAAAGTTTCTTCAAAAAAATGAAAAATAAAAAACAAAAAATTGTTTTTAGTTCCATCACCCATTTTTGTCAGGTTGCGGTTAGTTGACACAGAAAAACAAAAATTGAGTAGTACTTGACGGTACTAGACACAAGCCACTGTCATTAGGGTTGTTATTTTTTTTAACTAACCTAAACTGGTGTCTATGGGTTAGATACCAGTTTAGGTTTGTTAGAAAAAAAAATACTCAATAATTTATCATCGTTCATAAAATTAATACAAGTTTTGTTTCTTTTCTTCATCCAACTTAAACTGGTATACCGATCGATCAGGTGCCCTCACAGCGGTGGCTGGCGCTTAATACGCAAGTACCTCCAAAAAAGTGACGCTTTTTTTTTTCTTTCAGCATAGATTAAACGAAAAATAATAATAATATATAATATTTATATAAACAATTGTTACCAACTCCAGTGATGCTACATGACCTGTAAATCCTTCATTTTTTGTGCTACGTTCTCAATGTCTTTGCTTTCGAGAACGACGACGATGTCGTCCACGTCCGACCAGCGCTTCGAGGCTATGTTGTCCAGAGAGCGTGACCGCATCAGACCGCTGCCGGACGCGGACTTCGAAGGCGTGCTGGGGTTGGATCCCGACTTGCATCCGTTGCTCTCGCTTGACGACGTCTCCTCCTTCTTGCTCTCCCTGCTGCTCCAGGTGTCTTCCCGGTTCCAGTTGTAGGCGCGCACCCGCTCCTCCAGCTTGCGCAGCCACGGCATCTCGTACGGTTTCTGAAACCTAAACCGCGTTCGTCTCGTCGTTCGCACTTTCAAAGAGGAGTTCATCGCCGCCGGCTCCTTGCATGCCGCCGCGCTCTCCTGGCCGAAAGCGGCCACCTGTTTCGTGTGGGTGGCGGACGAAGACAAGATGCTTCCCGTCAGGCGATACGTCGGGCAGGCCAGCTTGCGCTCGCAGAAAAAGTGGTTCCTCGGCGCCTCGCACTGCTGCTTCTGGCCCAGGATCACCGACGACGTCACGAAGTTGGTCACAAATCGCTTGTTCATGTGCAGGACGCAGAAGCCGCCTTGGATGCGTTTGGGCGAGATGGCGTTGGGCATGTTCGGCCTCATCACCACCTTGCTGGCGGCGGACACGCCTGGAAGACGGACTTTGTCGGAACCGTTCAGAACTTCGAGTTCTCTCAGAGCGACGCTCAGATTGGTATGCTGGCTGTTCTCCTTCGTCACGGCGGCGGCGTCGGCAGGCCGATGATCGCAACAGTAACACGACTTGTCCATATCTTTTTGTTTTTCAACGGAGGAAGTCGCAAGAAGACATGATTTCAATGATAATAATAATAATAATAACAAGTCCTACACGTTGTAAGTCGCACTTGCACAAAGAATCGAGGCTAACTCTTCGTCGCCGCCGACTTCAATCTGGTGATAACAAAGAAAACGGTATAAATTCAATACCCTTAACTAAATGGTTAATATTGTTAACCAATTTAATACTAAACAAAAGTCAAGCGAAACAGACGTAACACTATTTAGTAAACAGCGGTAAGCTTTTACTTTACGCTGGTGGGCGGAGTTTAGGAAAAATATCTTTAAAATAAATGGAATATTTTAAATGTCGTTTTTAACTAACCTAGTGTCTGGGTATAGATACCAGGTTAGATTACTGTAGTTAGAAAATACAACATTAAAAATATTCATATGATTTTTACCTTATATAATATTTCACCTAAAGTAAAAGTTTAATCCATCGGTTAATATTGTTAACAAATTTAATATTAACGTCAAATGAAACAGACGTAACATCATTCAGTATCAGCTTATCTATTTTGCATACAAACTTGTGTATTCATGTACTTGTACAATATAAACAGGATATTCGTACCAGTAATTTCATTTACAAACAAAATAATATTAAATATTTATATTTTTAATTTCTTACGTAAAAACCTAACATGTCTTTTAATTTAAAAGTACATTAAATTATTATTATTAAATTTGAATTCTAAATACCGGTTAATTTGGAATGTGATAAACAACAACAAAAAGGCATTTATAATATATTTCGAACATATATTTTTGAAAATTTTTAAATACATTCAGTGAAAACATTGACGCAATTAAAATAACATCAAACGATGAACTTCAATATGGAACGTCAAAAAACGGTCTAAACTTCGATCTAAAAAACCAACTCCCATAGACCCCTTGCCTTGTAGTACAGTACTATAAAAGAGTACTTACTCGAATCCCTTCACATCAAAAGTGAAGCCATTTATCGGCTCATCGTTTCTTTCCACAAAACAACTAACCTTTTGCAAAGGATTAAATAAACGCAGTTTCAACCACTCAACATTGAGAAATGGATGTTGTTGTTGTTGTTATTATAGGACAGGAAGAAACATGGAATTAACATTTTGAATCGCTCTCTTCGGATGATGATAAAATTGTTTACCTTTGCCATCATCATTCCGCCATGGATTTCGGGTTCTACTTGTGTTCCTCCACGTTCCTCGTTTCATCCTTTTGGGTTGGTTTAATATAAAAAAAAAGCAAAAGAAAAACGCGAGAAAACAAAAAATAAAAGGTTAGCTAAACATCAAATAACGTGAAATTTCGCTATCTGCCGTTCTTAAAAATGAAGAGTGTGTGGCGAGAAAGAATTAGCGAAGGTAAAAGTGTTGTTACTTGTTCCCCTAACCATTTGCAGCGTTTGTTGTATTGTAGTAGAAAAAAAGAGTTAATTACAAACCAAGCAGAGCCCTCTGCGAAAGGGAAACTGGAAATGCACGCAGGCGGTGGCTGAATGAATAAATGACGTCATCGGTCTAATTATAGTTTTCACTATCTTATAAAAATAGAACTGTATATATAAATAACCTATATGATATATATATATAAAAAATCTAGTTTATATATTTCAAATACCGAAATATTTGTAATAATATTTTTTTAATTCTAAATAATATTTGAAAATATTTTATACATTAGTAATATATTTTTAATATATAAAAAAAAAATATATAAAATATATATTTTACAAAAACAAAACTATATATAATAACCTATATATTTTTTAATATATGTATAAATAACCTTTTTCTTATATCTAAAAATATTTCTAATATATGAAAATATACTTTATCATCATCAATATAACGTTCAAATAATGTTATATGACTCAGTAACAAATTTTATTAAATTAAAAATTCAATTGTGAAGTAGACAAGAAAAATATAAAATATCCATAAACTTTTTTAACCACATATTTTAATACTTATAATAAAAATATTTATTATTATTATCTATAATAAAAAAAAAAATCGATATTATGACTATATAACATGCGATTTTTTAACTTAAAAAATCTTAAATTAATTCAATAAATAATTAACTATCAATATTTTCATATCTACTCATTAAAATATTACAAAATCTCCTTATATTAGCTTAAAATTTCACCATAAAATGTTAACCACTTAATGTTTACAAAATTAAGGAAGAACTTCACCTTACCTTTCAACGACGAGTACATCACACCTAAACACACCCAACGTTTCGCCTAACAAAAAAGGGTTTTCTCAAGGGACCCATTTCAACACAACAGAGAAAGATCAACTACCAAATTATTTGGTCTGGCAGCCGTTTCAACACCAACCTGAAATTACGTTAAACATACAACTAGTATCGCAATAATAAAACTAGCTAATAAATTAAACGACCAAAAGGTGCGACAACGTGACGTTAAAACGTTGATTTATTCAGATTGGTGAACCCAACACCGACGCAGGTTAACAAAATTTTCGTTGCTCCGGTGTCTAAACTGTCCTCTTTGTCGTCATTGTAAAGGCTGGTCAGTTTGAAGGTGATTTGGAAAAAGTCACGCAAGTGTCTTAAAAACTGTATCCTGAAAAATAAACGAAAAAATTTAATCGAATTGGGGTGGAATAATAGCGTAACTCCAAAAATGTAGTTGTTTGAGAACACAGCGCAAAATGTCTGGCTAAAAATTTTTGATTAAAAAACTAATTCCTGTCAACTGTATATTTATAGAAAGAAAATGAACAGATTTTACAACAAAATTTGTTCACTTTAGTCGACTGGTCCCCCAAGTTACAGGCTAATTTAAAAACGCAATTATGCCGTTATTCCAAATACCGTGCTGCATTTACGCCGTTTTTCCGCGATCTGCAATTTCCTTGATTGGCAAGAATAACACTTACGTGTATTGAGAAAGGGGTCCCATGACAACTTTGGAAATGTCCTTCTGACCTAAAGCCATGAACAAACATGCAACACTTTGGTTGACGGAATCGACAAAACCGCCACGGTAAATCTCTTCCAGCAACAGATGCGCCCCCTGTTTGCCAAGTTCTTCGGGTACCGACGGTGGACCCTCGGAATCGGATGGACGAGAGCAAATGTCCGCGGTAAGAAAACAACCGTTGATAGTCTCCGCTACCAAACAGATACCAAAGCCTGGTGACCTGCAATGGAATACAAGGTATATATATATATATATATATATATATACAGGGTCTCAAAATCACCATATAGTCAAGTGACTTTTGAGACACCCTATAAACAAAGTAAAGTAATTGATAACTTACCTTCCTGATTTAGCCCCTTTGTAATGATCGGTGTAAATGTAAACGTCGGGAATGAACTTCAACAAAACGCCTTTGGCAGCTTCGACGATGCGGTTGGAAATAGCGGGCGATACACGCACGGCAAAGGCAACACCTCTAATGCGTTTAATTTTCCCTGGGTCTGTCAACTGAAATCGATGATAAAACCTTAAACTTATGTCAAAGAAAAAATCTACACTTTCAACATGTGAAAATTTCAAAAGAAGAAGCGTCATGCTCGTATTTCAACTACACCGCCGGTTTAATATATAGGGTAAAGTGAAAAATCTCCATAAATAGGAGTGCCTACTTATTGACCATTGAGTTATGAAATTACGTTGAAAAAAAATTAGCTATAATAATTACCTGAACCGGGCGCAACTGTCTTCGAACCGGACATGTGAACGAAACCACTCCGCCGCCGCCAGGCGGTACGCCACGTGCAATGACTTTAATGTCGAGTCCTTCGTCAATCCCGAGGAACTGTTTCAACAACGGCAACGAACTGCATTTTATGGCATCAACCTGCAAAAATACGGTTTGAATAAACACCAGAGAGTTCACATGGGTGAAAAACGTTCCACTCGCAAAAAGTCATTCGGCTGCCCATTTAATTTGAAAGTTCGTGACAAAATTCACACAAGTGTAATTTCAAATTTCAAAAACCTTATCAATATTCCACACAATGACACAATCGATACAAAACAAAAATTAAAGCCGACACGTGATAAATCTTACCGACGGATCTATTTGGTTATTGGTGACACCCTTCAGAGTGACGTCCACGGGCTTTTTACAAAACGGCGCTAGACACAAGATCACTTCTAAGTAGTAACCGATGGATCGTTGAACGTTACAATCGTGTTCGAATTTTCCGCCGTACAGAAGACCAGGTTGATAAAACAGCTTGGTTCCTGCAAAATCAAACCTACTTTTGACATTTTTGTCAAATGAGTTTATTAAATTAGATACCAGCACTTTTTCTTTTACCAGTTTCATTGATTTCAATTTTGGAGCCATTAGTTAAGGTGTCAATCAATCGAATAACGTTAGCTTCGTATTCTGTAACAACCAATTTAATAGTTAGTTAGTTAAATAAATAAATCAATTCATTTAAATACATACAATTTCAATTGTACATGTGTTCATTACCTTTGAGTCCAGGATCATCTTCCATGCGTCTTATGTTTTTAATAGTTATGGCTTTACCACTTAATGTAGCTAAAACGAGTCTTTGTCGCATATAGTTACACCCTTCAAACATCATATGAAACGGATTTTTTTGTTGAGAAGCCATTATATACGCAAAAAAAGTTGTAACTTTTACGATAAAGACAGAATAACTAACAAGACAGATCCTCCATGTGTTGTTTGACCACGAGGTATTTTGGTGGCCGGACGGAAAAAGCAACCGATCAACATGACGTCATCTGTCAGCGCTTTAACGTTACTATATGACGTCACTGTAGCAGTCGCCTACCTATGAAGCTGTCTGCTAGCAATGAAATCACAACCTGTCAACACAAATAAACGAATACAAAAATAACTGAGTGAACATATAAATATAAATAGACTAAGAAATGACAATATGAAATCAATAGATAAAAGAGTACTGTTGAGTTTGCCTCGTAAACATGGTTGGCAGCGATGTAGTAATCGTTTTTATTTCACCTCAACTCTCTATATGGGTTTATTTTGCAAATTAGGTTATAAGGGAAAAAGTGGTTTTTACTGACTTAACTCGGTAAATAAACCCATAAATACCATACAGAGTTTAGGATTTTTACTGACCTAACCCGGTAAATACCATACAGAGTTTAGGAGGTAAACATTAACAACCGCTAATACTGAAATTAATAAATAATTTCAAATCTTTTTATTTCATGATTTACAAGACTAAAAACTTTCATCATCATCATCACACATTTATGACACTATCCGGGCAAGATTGGTTAGTTTAATCATCATCACTCCAAGCGTCGGCCGTAAGATTAATCTGCTTAACAAAACTGTTCCTTTCCCTGGGAGCGTCACCTTGAATGTGCGTGTCGTACGCATCTGCCTGTTCTTGGTTCGGAGACCAAATCAAAATGTTATGATCGTTACCGCCGCTGTAAAGTTCTTGGTAAAACGGATGAACCGTGCAACAGTTGACCACGTTGTAATGCCCTATGAGCTTGCTCACTTGGGTTCCACTGTTCATCTCGTAGGCGCATATCCGTCCTTTGCACGGAACGTAAACGACGTCGGGGGAGCCGTGGTTCGAAACGTCGAATTTGACGGCCTTCCTGCTCTCGTTCTCGATCTTGCCAAAGTTCACCGTCTCCTTCTGTCCCGTGAACACGTCCCAAAGATAGAGATGATTGTCCGTCCCGTAGGAAAGCAGATACCGACCGTCCGAGTTGAAGCAAAGACCGTTGACACGTCCGCTGTGCGCGGTGGCCGTCTTTCGCGACGAACTGCTTTTATCGTGTTGGTCGAATCTGTGAAGCATAGCTTTGGGACTGCGAACGTCCCAAAGAATGAGCGAATTGTCACCACTTCCGGATGCCAACACGTACTCGTGTGTAGGAGACCAACGAACAGTCATCACCGTTGCGGAGTGACCGTGAAGCTCGTGAGTGGTCGAGCCCGATTTCAAATCGACCAGCATCACGTGGGCTGTGGTTCTTGCAACTGGAATTCAAGAAAATGATACCTATTCAGGAGACCACGGAAATGACAAACCGGTGACACAATACAAAATCGACATTCTTTACCTGCGATAAGATTGCAAGTCGCCGACAACGTAGCCATATGATGCTGGTAGATGCGCTGCGAAAGCTGGAAATCCCCAACGCGTTTAAGGGTGTTGGTGTCCCACAGCTTCAGCAAACCGTCGAGGCCGCTCGACGTAAACATCCCCGTATCGGGAGGATACCATTGGACCGTTTCCACACTAAATCTATGACTCCGAGAATAATTCCTGCAACGTTTTAAGCAACTTCATTAAATAGCAAAAAACAAACAACTACATTTAATGTAACTGTTTCAACATGCTACCTAAAATGTCAATATCTATTTTGTACCTTCCGATTTTACCAATAGATTTACACGTGTGTTCAGGCTTCCCGCTGACATTGTCGAGATCGTGTATGACGATCGTTCCATCCGATCCACCGGATAACATGCTATTAACAACAAAAATTAAAATAAAAGTTAAATCTTAAAATAGGTAAAGTACACGGTGTCCCACGTAAAAGTAGACTGTAGCCATGCACTAGGAATTTTATACAGCCAAGCTACTTTTACATTGATACACCCTATATTTCTTGATATGCTCCTTTCTTTTTATTAAACAACAAAAATATAGCATTGTGCACAAATTATACAATAAGAAAATAAATATTTTAAACAGTAATGATTACACTTAACAAGGTACTTTTGGATTAGATGCCCTGATCCATGTAATCAAAAAGTACCCCTATCATCAAAAAGTTAAAATTTAATTTTTATTGATTTCTGGCGTGACGTCACTTACTATCGGCCTTCCGTATGTTCAATATCAAGACTGTTGACTCCACCAGTGTGTATTTGTTCTACGTCCATGTGTTTGCTCAATTCCAACGAATGAGCACGACGAGTGCATTCCGCATATTTTAAACAAGTTGCTTCTATTGTTCCATTGCGAACGTTGTCGATAAATCGAAGCATTGTGTGAACGTTTGTTCTCGCTATATGTCATCATCTGTCATGTCATACACAAACTACGAGATGGAAACGAAACTGTTCCTGAAACATTATCAATCGATTGATTCATTAATAAAACATTAAATATACTGTTTACTAACGAGTAACCATTTACTAACGAATGGTTACGAAAATTCTATTATCGTATTTCATACCTACGAACCTGTCTACAAATAAAAAAGACACCTATCTTTTAGGCTCAACGTAGCGTCATAATGGTTGTGACGTCATCTGTGACTCGAATCACGTGATCGAGAAAAACTTTCACTTTTGGCGGGCTTTCTGAAATTTTAATAAAACAATTGAAAATGATTTATGAAAATTAAAACAACAACTTGAAGCAATAAAAAACCAAAATTTAATCAACATTTAACTTAAAATCACCACATATGAATTTTAACTTGGCCTTCAGCTGCTTTATATTTTATAATAAATACTGTTAAAAAAATATTGACAAAACCTTTTTAAAAATACAGTCGACCCTCTTTAACCCTTAGTACTCCATAAAAATTTGGGGATGGTAGTTTAAAGAGGGTAGATGAATGTGTGGAAAGCTACATTGGTTCTGTGTTCATTAGTGGCAAAAAGCAAGGATGGCGATCTATAGGGGATCCAGGTATCTTTCAAACTCCACCCATCATTAAAATTAAAATTATCATAGGTACCTTCCCTGACTTTGCGCGCATTCCATCTCTTCTCTCTATCAATAAATCTGAACCGAATCTAAATCCACCCGGTGACCAAAATCCAATCAATGCACACAAATCGCATTCGCCTGGTTAGCATTCTCAATTGCATAACCATGTTGATAAATACGATCTTTAACAGTCTGGCTAGTCTCCCCCACATACACCTTCTCACAATCTTTACATCTAAATCCTTAATTCTATAATTCGACAAGTTGTGTGTTTCTCGCCTGTGATTGGCTAAAGAGCATGACATCAGTAGCATGACATCCAAAGGTATGTATGGTATGTACATACCTTTGCATGACATCATAGCTCACTGTCTGCATTAATCCACGCACATGCGCAGACGGAGGTGGCTTAAGCCTTGAAGCTGACTTCAGTTCCTGTTTCGCTTTGAATCGTTCGTTTTGTTATTATCGT
>JAQIWH010000593.1:0-44890 GCA_034695005.1 Cryptops parisi | reverse complement strand
ATCACATTGCTTCTGAGCTAAGCTCCGCCCCCAGTTGCCGTTTTCATGTAGCATCTGCCAATATGCTTCCGGGCAAGATTTCAATTGTTGTGAAACTTTATGCATTACAGAGCTGTTGTGCAGTAAAGCTTTCGTATACAAAATACAATATTTTACGTGGAGTTTTGCGCGTTTTGACAAATTTGTTGTTTTGGGGAATTAATATTTTTTTTGGCAATCGAAATAAATAAAATTGGAATTTAATTGATATATACCAGAACACACGTTTCCACTTACACTTGTTTATCAAAAACGTTACTAGTAAAAACAAAAATATTTCCCAGTTTTTCATGATATGATATGATATGAAATGTCATTCATGTTTTTTTTTTAAAGAATGTTATTGGTTTCTGGTATCACTAAATGAGCCTTGTGCTGACATTATCTGATTACGCGAACAACAAACAATAATGTCTGTCATCTAGTTCTTCGTTGGCACTTCGCCATTTGTCGACCTGGGATTTGCAGCAAATTGCATTTCCTATATTATACAGAAGAAATGAAAAGGAAATTGTTATACCAATGCCACGGGAGATAAGAGGAATGAGGAGGGGAGGGGTACTTTGTTGTTTCCTGCTGTGAAACCAGAACTCGAGGGTCCTCATAAGGAAAACAATAGAGTCGAGCTAAAAGAGTTGGTTTGGAAATTAGGAAGTTTTAAGTGCTCGCTAAATGAAATAATACGACCTGCAACTCAGCTTATGTACTATTTGGTATATTGGATTTTTGTTTTGCGAAAGAAAAGAGTTATTTTATTATACAGGAAATCTTTGATTGGTGCGAGTTCTTTATATTTAATTATGCTAAGAGAGAAATAGTTGTGGTATACTTTTGTATTGTTATGTGATTCTGTAATTGATGCACAGGTAAATGAACTAATGCATTTTTCATTTATACTAGCATATGTACGCCACATGCGACGCTAATTTTGTCTCTCAAAATTTCTGAAAAACTGAAAATTTCTGATGTAATTTTTTTTTCATCTTTTTTTTGTTGCATGTTACGGAGATTTTGATGTATGCGATTTTCAATTTATACGAGATTTTCGCAGAACATAACTTTTGCATAAATCGGAAATCACCTGTTATAATGTATTATTCTCGATTTATGTCAAAGTTACGTTCTGCGAAAATCGCTAATAACATATCAAAATCCCCGTAACTAAGAATTTTATTGTATGCTGTTACGTTTGCGATACTGTGAGATTTATGTTTTTAGAATTTTATTTTGTCGAATTTTTAAAATTGAGACAATAAAATAAAGTACTATAAATTTTGACACACTAGCTGAGACGTGTCCGATCAATGTGAAGCATAAAAATTCGGTAATATAATGTCCAATACTTGTGTTGTGTGTGTGTGATAATAAAAACAAATACAATAAAATACATGTAGTAAAAGTGGGATGTTTTTAAATGTAATAATTCTGTTTTTGAATGTGATAATTTAATAATGCGGTTTATACGTGCAGTGTTAGTTACTGTATCAATACATGGTGTTGCTTTTAAATAAATATGAGAGAGTTTTGTACAGTAGTGTTCAGTGGAGTTTCAAAAATTTTACATTGTTTACTAATACAAGATTGAAATGAGATAATTGGAAATCCCTCCACATATTATGTTCGACTTCTATTTAAATTAATGAAAAATAAACCTAATGATATGAATGTAAACATAAAAAAATTATACTAGTTATTGGTATTGAAATAATGGTATTCTAGAAATTCAAAATTTTATTTTTATTATATATGCTTCATATTACCTTCACTTGTGAGTTTGTTAGTGAGCTGGGAATTGAACGTATACTGCTACCTACAGGTGTTTATGATGATATACTGTATAGTTTAATGAACCAAAGATTGCATAAATCTTATATTTGTGTAAATCACTCGTGTCAAACTATTGTATTCATTTTAAAAACGTATTATTTCAACACTTGTTAAAGATTTAATATTTGCACTTTGTCTTCTGAGACGTGACATTTAAAATAAAATAAAACAAAAATAAAATATAGTGAAAACTGCATAAATTTAAAACAGCATGAGTCCAATGTAACGAAGATTGCACAAATCGAATCGAAAATTGAAGAAAACGAAAATGGAATAACTCAAGACACGCATAAATCGAATATTAAATTATTCAAAGATTGCATAAATCTAAATTGGCATAATGTTTCTAATATCGCAATGTGATATTAGCATTAAACAATAAAAATAAAGCGAAACTATATAAAGCGTATTTTTAAAAAAGCATTCGTAATGTAACGTGTGTCTAGCGACCGATTTGGTCCGTTCGTTTGCGCATGCGCCTGAACACAGGCTGTGTGTCTGCGCATGCTCTCGGACTTTTTCAACATAGCAATGCTTTGTTGAGGAAGGAGTACTCGATAATACCGAAAGAGAATCAACTTAACTTAACCTAACTTAACCTAATCTGCGCATTCTCATGGCACATCTTGAGTCGTGAGATTATCGAGTACTCCTTCCTCAACAAAGCATTGCTATGTTGAAAAAGTTCAAGTCCGAGAGCATGCGCAGACGAACGGACCGAATCTGTCGCTAGACGCTTCTGTAATGTACTGGTCACATTTAAATTGGAGGACTCGGGTTAATCCAGAACAACTGGGGGCGACCTCAATAAATAAATACGTGGCTTAAGGTGCTGTATATTTATTATCGAGTTAAATCAAATATATGAAAACGACATCTTCGTGAAAATATACGATCAATAAATTTAGCTATTTTTTCAAAAAAATCACGTAAGGTTTTTATATCAGATAGAAGTTGAGTACATGATTCTAAAATATGACACTTTACCCATGTGTTATAAACGTTTTCTAAACTTTTCATCGATTTGGTGCATTATTTGAATAAACATTTCGCCATTCATGGCGAGAATAATGGAAACTGAAATCTAAAATTGTAGACCGGGAGACTCCCTAATGTATCGTTTTCAGTTAATGCCATCGGTCACCGGAGGAAATGGGAGCTTTTGGCGTGAAATGGCATTCCAAATTGCAACGTGCAAGGGAGTTTTGAAAGGGTTGGGAGGACCATTTTATGCGCCAGACAGTGATGAACGAGATCTCTTTTGCAAGAAAGTGTCGATGGGGCCACACATAACCAAGTAGTATATACTTGGCTCCTGGCCATGGAAAAATGTCCAGAGGGAGTTGTTTTGTTCGTCGCGAGAGAAGACTTCTCAATCCTGTATTGACATTCTTTCAAAAGGATTTCTCGAAAGATTTAGCAGCGATTCGTAAAAAATTGAAAAAAATAATAATAATCGATCATATGAATGTGTGTTAATAGGATAATGTGAGAATTTCACTGTTGAGAAGTTGACTTGAAATGTCATTATTTTTTGTATATTGGTAGAATACATTTATTTTTATTTGTCTAATAAATGTAACTGTTTCTGTTTAATGACTCCATGCAATTATAGTAATATTAAACAATATAATATATGAAATAAATAATCAGATGGTTCCAGAGTTATGTTGTTAATACAGTACTAATTTTGCCTGCGGCTTCACTTAGGGTAATGTAAATTTTTAAGTCTTGTATCAACACACAAGTTTAATTTGTTGATACGACAGCTTCATCAGCAGCAGCTTCATCACATCAGACTATGGTTGAAAAAAAATAAATTGTTGAAAGTTGATAAAAATAATAAAAGTAGAAAAAGGGCTGTTGCGTTTAAGATTGTGAAAACGTGGAACGTAACACGACTAAAATTAAAATTTAATTCAGTGTTTAAACTCATGTTGCTTAGAAACATTTGTTTTTTGTTGAAACTTTATCACAGCTGCATAAACCAGAAAAAAGTTCAGTTGCGTAAACCTGAATTTTATACATTGATAGTAACATAGTATGTATTGAAAAAAAAGCCGTTTATAAGCAAAGCATTAGAAAATCATTGTTAAAATATATATTATTTCTTAATCTGTGCTTAAGAACGGAAAGTGATAGTGTAGATAAGCATCGTTGTCTGGAGATTTTTCCTAATAAACGGAGAATTAGTTATTAGACTCACTATATCGTATATATTTATTTATTTATTTTATTATTTCATTTTATTGGGACAAAGAAAACAACATAATACAAAATTATACACAATGTAAAATATGATATATTTTTTTTCATATAAATACATAATCTATTGCAACTTACCTGAGTGCATATAAACGAAAGTTTTCTCAAATAAAACGGTAGAGCACTGAAACATGAAAACGGTAAACGATGGTACCTGTTTGTTGAAAATTTTATATTTTTTAAAACGTGTTGATTTTGTGATTGACATCACAGTTTTGATAAGTAATCTATTTTTTTTAATCATAAAGTGCATAAGAAAAATTATAAATTGTTAAAAATATATTTTGAAACCATGATTATTATATAACCAGGAAACGATTATCGATTATAGTTTTAAAAGGAAGTGCATGAATTTTAAATTTCGTCCAATAAAACACAAGCTGTCTATTTTTTTCTTGTTTCTATTTTTTGCTCACCTGTAAAAATACTGACTAGGTGATTAAGATATCGATTTTTCACGTGGGTGTAATCAGGGGTTGATCTTAGACAACTAATAACGTCAGCTGTATTTGGTGGAGCTGCTTCTGGGAAATGAAAAATGGGTGTCGTAATGAACGACTGCAGCTTCCATTACCAGTAATTGTAATCTTCGTGACAAGGGTGAATAATATAATGACGCTGTCCATACATTAACACACGATAATAACACATAATTTAGATGACATTTATTGAAACTAGCAATTTCAACATCCCAAGTGAGACGTAACTCTGTTCCATTTTGTTTTTGGATATATATTATTTTTGAATATCCGATAACAGTGTGACGTTTAATTTGATGTCAATTTGAGATCAGTAAACAGGATGGTAGTATCATCTTTTGGCCACTATTCAAACACGTTATTTTTGTTTTGACTTTTTTCATCAACTATTAAGGGGGGGGGGAAGGGGGATAAAAAAGGCATGTTGCAATACTTGATCAATAGGGGATGTAAGCAGCGTTAGGAAAAGCTGACTAGAGAGGGCGCTGCAGTGCAGGCCCCAGAAAGCACACTTTTCACTGATCCCTGAGTAAGACAAACACATACAGTACCAAGCCACACACTCACCAAGGCTGTGCACACAAATGTGTGTGTTATGTAGTTCTTCGTTTTGTTTATGTTCATCAAACTGTAGTAAGTGAAAAATATTATTATTTATGTGATATATTTTCTTCGAATTTTTTTGTGTTTTTTTTTTCAAAAAATCAGAAAAAACAAAAACAAACACTTAATGAAATGACGTTGAGAAAATCATCACGCTTTTTGACATTTCCAAAACTTCAGTAAAAAAAAACTAAAAGAAAAAACGTCCAAGTGTGTTTGTCTGTCCGTCCATCTAATACTGGGTGTTGGATACCATTGACCCATTTTTATTTATTTTTTGTTCAATTTTATTTTTATTTTAACTCAATGGATGGACTCTTTAGTGCGTTTCTGGACGAACCCTTTTTGTATTTTTCATTTAAGATGGTGGTGGTGATGTGATATGCGATTTTAAGATGGGATAATACGTTAGTGACATTTGACGTCTTCGTTTGACCTAGGGGGTTATATGATACATAAAAAATAACTGCAACTGAGGGTTCAGCCCATTTGTTGCTTGCTTATGTTGTCGCCAGCTACTTCTGGAACCGAACTTGCCAATTTACTAAGCGCAAATTTTTTCAGTGAAACCAGTAATATATTTTTGTCTCCATTTTATCTAATGTGAAATTTTAACTATGTTCTTTAACTTTTATAAAAAAAAAAACAACTACTACACAATGAAGGAGCAGTTTTGATTTTTCTAAGCGGGTATTAGGTTTCCATCTGGGATCTCTGAAAAATGTTTCTGGCATGAGAATAAGTGTCAATTGTTTTAGGTCTGGGAATTGCTGAAAGATATCGAGTGTAATTGGTGTCTTAATGGAATTATTATTATAGCTGTGGATCCAATTTCAGTTCTTGGTATTGATCCAATTTTCCGAGTACTGCAACAGGTTCTGTCGAGTTAATTGGTAACCAGATATTTTTCTAGTATTTGTTAAAGAACAAAACAAGTGTCAACTGCAACGAAATCTTATTATTAGTATTTTTAAAAATTACATTCCATTTTATTTTTCTAATAAAATGAAAATAAACACTTTAAAATGAGAACTTGGTGATGGGTTAGTTGTGTAAAACTTTATTTTTTAGCAAAATCGAATTATTTCATAGTTTTAATATCCATGTCATATCCAATTTTAATTTTATTGTGTTTAAAATTTTTCATTTATTAATTTATTTATTTATTTTCAATTATTTTTGGATTCTTAAAAAACTATTCATTTTTATGGTATATATTTTTATTTGTAGCTATAACTATAATAGTTAGCAAGTTAAAATTATGTATCACTTTTCAATTTAAAATTTGAAATATATAAAATATTATTAATTTTTGTTTTTCGCTATACATTTTTAACCAAGACAAAGTTGTAATTTTCTTTTTCAAAATTTTGATTAGTCTAAAGATTATTTCTGATCATCGCTACTAAGTCTTCCATTATATTCTGTCCGAAAAACAAACAACGTAAATAATAATAATAAAAACAATTAAAATATTTTATTATATAAAATTTACATTATTTTACACACAAAAAAATCATTTTAAATTAACTACTGGTTTCACTGAAAAAAAATCGCTTACTAACTTGCCGGTAGTTTTCAATGATTAACGTTTTCTCCGATTCTGGAAAAAGATTTTTTTGGAGATTTTGTTTTCTGCAAAAAAAAACAAAACAAAACAAAACAAGACACTGTGGTTAAATTGTGAAGAGTACTTAGTGGTGTATATACCACAATGGTTTAATAACCATCAACCGGAAGTATGAATTACGCCGGCGGAACCAGTGTCCCGTCCTCTTCGCCTCCTCTGCCTAAAAAACAAGGAGGGAACCGGAACCAGAATTCGGTATGTGACACCCTTTAGAATTATAAACAACTTAAAATTGTTCAGACTGTATAAGTCTGGATCATCTACAGATTGTAGGCTATACATTACTTATACAGGGTGATTCAGAATAATTGAAGGACCTGATGTAAAAGGGTGTTTAAGTAAAAATTTCAAAATTTTGAGCAAAACACGATTAAACATCTAAACTTGTCTTGCTGTCTATGAGTTACTTCACATTTTTTGTACGAATTATCTTTGCACATATTGTCGTTTTGTTAAAAATTATGCATTAGAAAGGTAGAATTGTATCTGACACATTCGAAAATGTTTCTAGGTCATTTTTTGACAAGAATTTTACTTAATGTAGAATGTAACGTGTCAGTTTATTTCCAGCAGGCACAATGATTTATCACTATCGGAACATTGTATTACCAATACATCGATAAAACATGTCCGTAATTTTGTTGCATCTCGTTACGAAAATATTTCCGGACTATATAATTTGTCATTTAAAAAGACGTTTCATTACACGCGCTTTAGCACCTCTCAAAGTTAGAAATAGTTATACCGAATCACCCTGTATAAAATACTTTGTTTTAAGTACGTATCTGTATGGTACTACCGTACCAGTGTATATAAATTACAATGCATGGTACATCTGCATACAAACTGCGCAGTATTCCGTTAATTGGTGTTTACGGTAGAATGTTTGTGTAGGCTAATCAGCGTCAGCTTTACTGTGTAAACTTGAGGGTGATTTTATCAAGGCCATTGTCGATTGGTCGGTACGCTTGAATTTTAATCAGTACGAGATGTTCTTTGCATTGAAATGCCTTTTGTTTCAATGTTGGCCTTTTTCACGTAGTAATCGTATTTTTGTTGTTGCCTTTTTGTACGATTCTTCTGGTATTTTTTTTTAGCCGTATTGTGTAGGCAAAAGAGTGACTTGCAAATTTAGACAAAATGCTTTAGGCGTTAAAAGTCTTACATTATTCAAACTTGTAAATATACTGTCGCTTGTAAAAAAAATACGAATCGCTTTTAGAATGACGTACGGTAACGGATTGAATTTAAAATTCTAATGTTTTCCATTTATTGTTTGATGTAAAAAGAATACACGTTTTCACCAAAATATTAAAAATAATTCAATTTTTTTATATTTGTTGACTTTCAACGTAATGAAAAACCAAAAACCATTTCATAATATTATTAGTTTGTTTTTATACTCTTTATATTAGCTTCACTTGTGAGTTTGTTGTGAGTGATTGAGCTGGGAATTGAACGTATACTGTCATCTACAATCGTTTGAGAATATACTGTATAGTCAAAAAATGTACCATAAAACGAGAACTGCATAAGTCTTTCGCATAAATCAAAAATCACACTGGTCCAATGTGAAAATATTGTCTAAATAAATCTAAACTTGCAGAAATCAAAAAATGAAATTACTCAAAACTCGCAAAACTTTAATTCAAATATCGAATTATTCAACGGATCACATAATTTTTATTTTTTCATATAATACATTCTATAGGAACAAAAGTCGTTGAAATAAAAACAAAACAACAAACGATGAGAAAATCTAAAACTATTTAATTTCGCATAAACAGAATTAGCATTAGTTAAAATTACGCATTAATTAAATTTATTAAATTTTGTCTATTAAATTTTGCATTAATTAAAATTAGCGTAAATCGTAACGTGCAGAAGGGCCTATTCGAAAAAAAAAACGCTAAATCGAATATCGAAATTACTCAGCGATTGCATAAGTTATAATGCGGATAAATAGAATTTCGCATAAAATTAAAAATGGATTTTTTGCATTGTGTATGTACAGGTAGGTAGGTACTTGGGGTTTAACGAGGGCACCGACTGGCTTTTATAGCTATGTCATTTGGCCCTCAGACTTTATTTAAATCGGAAATACAGAAATGACGATAATGTGATAATGTGATGACGATGATGTGTATGTACAAACGATATATCTGTATATGACAGTGGGCTATATAAACAGCATGCTTGAAAAACATTTTTAATTTACCGTATCTTGTTTTTATATTTTAACTCAATTTTCACATTTAAAAATTTGTATTGTCTCAAAATAAATGCGATGTACAGTATGATCTTGTGTTGGATATTTTTACATCATTTGTTATTTCAAATTCGAATAATTATTATTGCTGATATTAAGTTATTGCGATTGAATTGATACTGAGTCATTTATATCATAAACTTAATATTGAAAAAAATATGCATTTATTTGCAGATTAAAATATGCAGATTTATTTTTGTTGTTGTTTCGATATATTATTGCTAATGCGTTTTGATGAATTTTTTGTTGATTTGTTGTTGATTTAGCTTTTGGGCATCATTCCAATGCATCATCCTGTTTCCCTTTATAGTTTGTTTTCAATTTGAAGATTGGTTTCAAAGACGAAATAGATTTTGTTTATTGTTGAAACTAGATTGGTTGCAGTGGGTTTTTGTTGTGGTTAAATTAAAGTTACTAAATTAATATGGTACTATTTCTGCTTTAATAGAATCATTTGATAGGATCGGTTGTAACCCAATTTCGTGATCTCAATTTGTTATTAATTAATACATTATAACTTATAGTTGTCTTTTTTCCAACAACTTTGTGAGTTGAGAATTTAACGTATACTGTCATCCACAGTTGTTTATGCGGTTATACTTAATAGTTCAATGTACCAAAAGGGCATAAAACGTGAACCGCATATGTAAAAGAAAAGTAGCATATATAAATAAATTAGTAAATTATCATTGAAAATTATAAAAATCGAAATGAAATTACTCAAAACTCGCATAAATAAAATATCGAATGACTCAACGATCGCATGAAATTAAATCAGCATAAATCGAAATTGGCATAAATCAAAATTCGCATCAGTTTTTTGTTTTTTTTGTTCAATATATTTTTAAAAGAGCCTCGTGACAACGCAATTTCTGGGTATGGCAGCTTGAGCAATTTGTAAACAACTGTAACGTCAGCTTTTTGTCAACCAGTTTTCATTGGTGGGGGAAGACGTTAACGTCTCAGTCGTCAACAAATTATCCGAGTTGCCATATCTAAAATTCCGTTTGTCGTGAGGTCTTAATTGTTTCGAAAGTGCTTTGTAATGTTTGTTGATCGTTGTTTTTGTTAACCACGTTTTAGCGTTCACTTTTTTTACTCGTTTTTTAATTTCTATTTCAAGTTTGTTTATTGTTACATTAGCGTTGTTATGAAAGGGGTTGTTAAAACTAAAAAATACATTGTCTACACTACGGTTGTTACGGATATGTTTACTTTCCATTAATTTAAAAGGATCGCGAACGAGGAGAGCTATACAATTATCGTATATGAATTTTATAACCGGTATTGGTATAACACAGTGTTATGTATGTATTTGAAGGCACTGTCATCGCATAGATAAGATTCATACGACTCACCTTACAAAACCAAGTTTAATTAAATTACGTTGTAGAAACATCAGTAAGTTCTGTTGTGTTGTTCTGCAGATTTTTTAATCGACGTCTACTAGAAAATATCGATTATTTGAAAAAAAATGAATTTTTCGTTAAAAATAAAAATTGAACCTTGTGAATAATCGTTTTTCGTATTTATCAATATTATAATAGTGTTGACAAGGAAGAAAAAATGCAATCAAATTTATAATGAAGTTTCACTGTTTGTGTTTTTAGAAATTTTATTAAATTTTTTGACATTGACAAATCTCGTCGTTAATCTCGCAAAACTTTAACAAGGGGCTCGGTTAATCTAGCAAAACCTAACAAGGGACTCTGAATGAATTTTAACAAAGTTCTCGAGCCAACTACTCTCTCCAGCACATCACTGGACATTAGCACATTTTAACTTTAATAGAATTTTCACACATTCAACTAGGTAATGTGATTCAGAAATTAGCGGGTTTTGCATTTCAACGATAGAGCATTTCAAAAGAAGAAAGTCGAATCGATTCGCACAACCATTCATCACATGATTGAATTTTCGACCAATCAAAAACGGATAATGTTGAATGTCGGTGGCGCCAAATTGCCACTATCCTAAGGTGCAAATAATCATTATGGCAGATTTAAACGTTTGGTGATCAGCAATTCCGACCCCATTATCACTCGAACAATGCCTTTAGGAAGACACTGTAACAAACGACCATTTAAACGAGATTAACATCGATGTTTGTAATCCGATGCTAATGGCCGTCGTATTTCTTCAGAAATGGGATCCATTTGTAGTTTTTTTAAAAAGTTGACGAGTCTACGATATTTATGGATCAATGCAAATTTTTCGTGACATATTATTATACTTTCAAATTACGAACTTGACGATATTGAACTCTTTTCATCAACTTTAAATCGGTTCCGGGTTTAAAGTGCCCCCGATGATGATGATAAATGGAAGCAGCATTTTTACAGTCATGATACGTTTTGCAGGAAATTAAAATGCCTGGATGAAGGATGAACATTCCATACACACCTTTTCCGCTTTACGTTTGAACGATGAGATTTTGCTTAGGCGCGGTAATTAGGATTTACAAAACAGATTTTTTTTTAATCGTAAATGCGGAAACATAATCGAAATTTCATTAGATGACGTGTTTATTTTTTTCGCAGACTTTTTATGCAGGAATTATTTTCTGAATTATTTTTTTTGTTTTTAACGTTGAGGGTAGGTTAAAGTGAAACACGTCGTTTAAATATGTGATACACCTAAAAATTATCGTTCACTTTAATCTTAAAATATAAATCTTTATAATAGACTACTTTCATGACGAAATAGTGAAGTCAGAGACTATACGTCTTTAGAGACAAATACACTGTATAATGTATATAAACTCTACAGAGTATACACAAAGAGATCTAAACGTCCATTATTTTTTATACTCTTTTATATTAGCTTCATTTGTGAGTGAGTGAGTTGTGAACTTGTAAATGAGCGAGCTGGGAATTGAACTATACTGTCATCTATAGTCGTTTATGAGAATATATACTGTATAGTTCAATGTACCAAAAACGCATAAAACGAGAACCGCACAAGTCTTTCGCATAAACTAAATACCGCTCAAGTCCGTTGTAAAAAAAATCGCATACACGTATGTAAGTAATTTGATTGAAAACTGCGGAAATCAAAATCAGAATTGCTCAAAACTCGCATAAATCGAATATCGAATTACTCAACAATCGCATAAATTTAAATTTGCAAAATCGAAACAGTACATAAATCAAAGATATGATTACTCAAAACACGCAATAAATTTAATATCAAATTACTCAAAGACTGCGTAAATTTTAATTCGGATAAATCGAAACTCAAAGATGATGCAGAAATCAAAAATGGATTATTTGCTGTGATTGGAGCGGAAGTGTAAAATAAAAGGGTTTTGTAAATTTTGTAGAACGTTCCAGAGCCGCAGTGGTGCTGCAATCAGTCATTTTTTTAAAATGGCGACCGAACGCGGGTTGTGTGTTACTATGCAGAAAAAAGTCGGCCACATTAAGATATGTTGCATAACACATGGGGATGAGTTACAATACTGCCTATAAATTTTTATAGACATTCCTAGTGCCACCCAAGGTGTCCATACGAAGGTCCATTGAAGTCGAATTATTTTGAAGATCACTATCTATCATTTCCATATTTAGTTGTGTGTTTACCTTCAAACTGAATGTGATTAAAATGTTCAGATCTCTTTGTGGACACTCCATATAATCAATTTATATACGCATAATAGAATTTGTATTCTTGCATCTCATAAATTTAAAACAATGTGTTACTTGCAGAGATACGTTTCCTTTAGCCGGGATTGCCGCTGGTGGCGTTAGTGGCTGCGGATATTTAGATCTCTCGACGTGTTGTTAATTGGTTCTTATTTTACACGGTAAATATTGGTATAGATTCCAGTTTAGGTTAGCAAAAATAATAAAGGAAGCAATTAGCCATACGCCAAGTGCAACAAGCAGTCGAAGCCACTAATGCCACCAGCGGCAATCAAAAGAAAAATTACCCTGACAGGTTATAAGTGTGACAAAATGACTATTAAAAAAAATGACTATTTGAATAAATAGTTTGTTAAAATTAAATGCTAATTTTAATGCGGCAAAAATTATGACACACCCTGCAGAGCTATGATAACTGTAACACATGATGATACATGTTTTAATTTTGATAAAGTGCATCGCTTTAAAATGATGAACGACAGCTAATGCATCATCATCGAAGGCAATGTATCAAAATTCCCTATAAATCATTACAAGGCATGACCTATATCTGCAAAAAAAATGTATTGTTTTAAATAAATGTACTGTACATTCATTTAAAAAAAAATGTTACATTTTATTATATGTAGCGTTACTATAATTCTTGTGAAACACCCTCTATAATGTAGACTAACAATAAAATAATAAAAAAAATGATTTATCTGCGAAACTTTCCTGACGTTTAAGGTTCTCGTAAATGTAAACTTTAATAGTAAGTTTGAAACCTTCTGCCAAAGAGAGATAAGAATTCATTTCCACACGTCTGTCACGCGATGACCCCTGACGTACCTCACACGTTCATCATTTTAACACGTTTCCTACGAACTGTGTTTCAAAGACTCTTCTAATATCGACTTTCATTTTGGAACGTCGAAAGTAAGTTTTCATTTAGAGTGTGTCGGATTTTTTTATTATCTACTAAATTGAAATAAAATCCACGCACTGTGAAGAGTTAAGTTGAAGGATCGGTGTAAAAGATAACAGCAAGATAAATGTTAAACTGCCGTTCTAATAGTTGATGAAGTTAACGTTAGATGGAGAGTAAAGATTGAGGGCGTTTTTTCGTAACACTAAAAGATAAAAGTTTTTTACGGATTATTTTATTTTTAGTTATGGTAATGTATTACTTAAAAAATGATCCCCAGCTAAGAGCTAGAACCAAGATAAGTAATATTTTGGATCTAGATAAATAATAAAGTTTCAAACTTTAATTCTAACATTTTATGATGTTAGCTCTAGATGGCGGTAAAAATCGCGGGTTTGTAAAATTAGAAGAAGTGTTTTGTTATTTTAAAATTTTTTTTATTAAACATCTAGTTCATAATAAACAATACTATTTGAGAAAATAAACCGTAATTAAAAAAAGGTATGTTTTTTACTACCTGGAAAGGCAGATTTTGTACTTAACGATGTAATAGTTTAGATTGTTACTAGATGGCAGGATTAACTGAAGTGTTTGAGACAATATAATGTGATAACTTACTACATTATATTGTCGGAATACTTCAGTTTTCATGAAAAACACCACAACATTTTATACTGAATGACCATGTGATTATTTATATTTTGCTACCATTTTTTGGAAAATCCAGAAAGTAGTAAAGAAACTAGCCAAAAAACAGTACTGACGCACAGTTTGATGTGAAAATGTCATTTTTAAAAAACTTGTGACTCACCACTACGTTGCTTAGAGCCCTGCAATTGTAGGTTTATAATACAGTTTAACAAATTTTAGCCAGTGTTTAAATAGCTAAAAAAAATGTTTTTGATAATTTAAAAAATAAAAAGTTTTTAAGAAGCAAAAAGTTTGCTATGTGTTCATCAATTGAATGGATTCAGGCAATATGATGATTGGCCAAAATTTTTTTCAAAAATGAAATTTTTACATCGAAGTGTTCCTTAGTACTGTTTTTAGCATGTCACTTTACCGCTTCCTGATTATCCAAAACATGGCAGCATAATATAGAAAATTACCTTGTTGCTCAGTATGGTACTCTATGAATTTTTCACCAGATAAACGGTTCTATTAAACAAGTTTTAAAATGTGGCTTATCATTATATTGCTCGAATATTTTCAATTGCAAGGATTGCATGTGAGTTCATCATGAAATCCAGCTATAAATATTATAAATATTTTTGAAACAATTTTTTTTTAAATAACAAAGTGATGAATTGTGCTCATTAACAAATGGGTGTGATAGAAGTACTACGGGGTAAATTTTTTTGTGAATTGCAACAACAAATCAATTTAGTTAAAATTGATTGATAAATTATGCAAACGTTGCTGAATGCCACTTATGCAAAAGAATGCAAACGTTGATAAATTATGCAAACCTCATTTAATTGATAAATTTATTAGTGAATTGAACGTTGTGAAGTTTAAACAAGTTTTCTCATTAGATGAAGTGAATTGCAGGCTCATAGATTTTGGTTGGTGAATTTTGAATACTTTGTTCGATTCAATGAGCATTCCTTACAAGTAAAATAAAAACAGAATTGGACAACACTTACTTGGAATTTAAATTTGGAATCGATATCACTATTGAAAAGAATAAGCAGAATACAAAATGCAAAATGGGGAAAAAACTTTTTTTATTTAGCTTTTTTGTTGTTGTTTGGCTTGAAGCATTTTTCCAATTTCGTTTTTCTTTTATTATTGTGGTTATATTTTTCTCTTTAAGTTTGCACGTTTTTCCCCCATTTATTTTAGTTATTTCTTTTTCCATTTTTTGTTCATGTGTGTATGTGTGGAAGTATGTTGCATTCCACTGCTAACGTTTCCTAATGAAAGCGGGCGAAAGAAGCCTCGAAATCTCCATTTTGCATCCGGGAACTACTTTCTACACTCGCTGCATTTTCTCTGAGGCTCGTTTTGCTTGTGGGCATTCTTCTTGATTCAATTAAGAAAACGCCTTTCATTCTTTGCTCGCTCTTTTCTACTTTTTCCTTATTCCATCCGAATATCTCACTTCGGATCAGCTTGTTATGTTGAAGGCTGCCAACTCTGAAGCTTTATCGCAAAAAGACTAGGAGAAACGCTGAAATGAGAGTTCCAAGTTTGAAAAAACAAACTAAACTGAATACTTTACATTTTAATTTAATGGATGGATAAGCCTAATATAAGGATCGTTTAAACTGAACGTCAACCTCTATAAACGCCACGAAACTTTAAATTAAATTTGAAAAGATTTTTTTTTAAAAACAAATTTTGATAAAAATAGAATTATCAGAACTAGTCGTCAATAGCTTTTGAATATTAATGAAATCACTAAATTCGGAACTAATATTAGTGCATATTAGTGAGGTTATATATATCATTGTCAATGTATCATGTTTAATATTAAAGGCTTTGAATGCTTTCCTGTGAAACGATAATAATGTATGTTTCTTTGAATCCATCTTTGAACACTTGACAACACAGACAAAACAGCAAACGTTTTGTTGCAAGAGCAGGATGGTCGTAATACATGTAAACATTTCAACAGTCATTTATCTCACTATTTTAAAAATGAAAATTGATCATAATTCGCCTTTCTTACAGTCACACCATTTTCATTTTCTAATCTTGTAATGTAATATTTAAAAGTAGTTATGCACATGTCGCGTACCATTCATTCTTCATCGTATTTTTTAAGGTTTATAATGTAAAATATATAGCTCAATTAACACAGTGTAATTTTTACATTAAGTTTTGAGAGAGGTCAAATATTTGTCTATGAACCTTGTTTTTATTAAGGCTTTTTACAATACATGCCAGCCAATTTGTATCGTTTGTCCTGTATTCGTTAGGAACGCAATAAATTAATAAACTAATAAAACAAAAAATTCACATAAACCTACCCAGAAAATGGTGTACGTTGTCGACAGATAATCAGGAAATATACGTGAACATTACAGGTAAAATACATATGAAAAAGGAGAATAACCCCATAAGTTGATGATGAAAAGGAAAATCCGGTAGTTGACAAAACACATAGAACAAAGAACGTACACGTAGCACGCTTTTTTTCTGAGCAATGCTATAGCTACATCTTTTCAGGCTTTCCAACATAACAACGCAATAGCCGCAACATTTTTAAGCTTTCCAGCATAACACAGTGTTATAGCTACAGCTTTTTCATGCTTTCCAGCAAGACACAGTGCCATAGCTACAGCTTTTCGAGGCTTTCCAGCGTAACAGCTACACCTTTTTCAGGCTTTCCAGCATAGCTCAGTGCTTTTGGCTACACCTTTTTCAAGCTTTCCAGCAAGACACTATATATATCATAACACTGGCAACTTGTAAAATGATAAATACAATTGCGAATGCGGAAAGAATTACCGTGTTTAGTACGAATTTATTGTTGATATATAAATACATAAAGAATTTATTTTTATACTCGCTATATTAGTTTTACTTGCGTGAGTGAGTTTAGGAATGGGTTGTTAGTTTGTGAGTGAGCAAGCTGGGAATTTAACGTATACTGTCATCTAGTCGTTTATGAGGATATACTCCAATGTACCAAAAATTCGCATAAAACAAAAACCGCATGAGTCCTTCGCATAAATCAAAAACCACGTAAGTTCAATATTTATCGAAGTATATAAATAAATAAATCATAAATTGTAGAAATTAATAAATAGAATGACTCAAAACTCGCATAAATCAAATTTTGATTGACTCAACGATCGCATCAATTTAATTTTTTATAGATAGAAATTCGCATTAATGAAACTTCGTTTGAATCTAAACGTGCAGAAATAAAAAAAAACGGAATTAACTCAAATCACACAAATTCAATATCAAAATTACTCAGATAGCATAAGTTTTAATTCGCATAAATCGAATTTTGCAGAAATCGAAACATGCAGAAATTAAAATGGATTTTTTGCATTATGTGCGTGCATACAGTATATCTGTACTAACTTTAAACCCGTTAAATTGACGGGATTCTTTAAAATGAATACGTACATGTAGATATTAACGAATTATGGCTCGATTTTTACACATAAAAACTTTGTTCCGACAAATAGCAACCGGTTAGATTAAAATATGATATTAAAATTTATAATTTGAGGATGGTTTAATTAGTTAAGTTTAATTAAGTTAATCTCATGAGCAAAATTGTTTTTTATTGTTTGATGATCTAGAGTCAAGCTAAAGGCTTTGAATAGAAGCTGGTTCAAATTAGAACCAGGTCAATCAGTGAGGCCAACAGTGATATATTATTAAGGGAACAGTAGGTTATATAAAGATTATGGTTAAAACGCATTTTTATTGTACTTGTTCTATAAATAAACTCGCAAATTTCTGCATTTTCAGGACTTTGCTCTTGGATACCACTTTAAATTCAACATACGACTTTTTTTATAATACTGTATGTTTTAATGAAATGCAGTTAAAATTGTAATATTTTATTAAAAAATAACGAGTCAAAATAAATACGCTCGAGAGACAGAGAGAGAAAATTTGCATTATTAAATACCCTTTAAAGTTTGTTAATTCGATGCTGCCTAACTTTAAAAAAGTCGTACGCTTTATTTGTTTTGTTCGTCCGCTTCCTGACTACATTGTGCGTGTTCATAGTTCCATGGTCTTTCATTGAAGTTTTTCGAGAAAACTCAGGATGTCCATTATCAACTGTGGTGGTGAGAGTAATTTAATGGAAGGAAGTTTTGGACTTCCATCCTTTTGAACTCGAGGAATTCTGCAGCCCTTTCTGGATCTACTACGTCTAATCTAATAGACTCTGGCTTCATATGAAAGCTGACCCGTTGCTATAGTTACCGGATAGGTTTTCTTCCTTCTCTAGCAAATGCATCATCATCATCATCATCGTTAAGACGCTATTGCTTTTCCATCGCCTTGGCATTATCATCATCGAAAAAATCGTTGTGTATTATGATGGGTATTAAGGCGAACATCCAGAGAGTGTCAAAGCGAATTAAATGGAGTTTTCTCCTTCCTCATGAAGATTGTTTAATAGAAAAGAAAACGTGTTTATTTTTTATATAAATCTCACTTTTTGCATATTTTTTAAAAAAAATATGTGACTTTAACCCTATCCAGTTCAATCTTTGTTGTGTCACTTTATATAACTATCTGGTAACTTACAATTGGTATGATACTAGTCATAATGAAAGTTTTGATTTCATAAAAATTAAGAATTTTTCAGATCCGTTTAAGTATAGACAAGTTCTGGTTCAATCTTTTATTAATAGTATTAATTTGGGTGCGAAGGATAATACATTATCAAAAACTATTCCAAGGATAATCAGGGTGTTTGTAGTTCATTTGAGTATTTGGCAATAATAATAGTTTGTGTTTCAGCTGGGTTTAATTGCATTTGTCTCTGAGCATACCAATTTTTCATAATAGTAATATCATGTTTAATGAGATGTTCGATTAATTGTTTATCGGAAGGCATTGATACATAAGTTAATAAGTTATCATCCACATAGTTACGTATGTGCGCATGAAATGGGATATCAAAGATAGGGTTTATAACTATATTAAAAAAAGGCATAGCCATTTTTTAGCCTTGTATGACATTTTTATTTGACTAAAATTGTATAATATCCAAGGTAGTGTGTATTTGATTAGTTATACTATTAATATAGTTTGAAATAAGTTTAATGTCGGTATCTTTAATAGATAAGGTTGTGTATTCATTTACAATATAATGTCGGGGTATGGTGTCAAATGCCTTGGATAGGTCAGTTTTTACAATAATATAACAAGAATTATTGTCTATTGTTAATTTTGGTTCATTGTTTGGAAAATTTTTATAATTGAACTTTTACGTGAAATGTTGAAAAGGTTTAATTAAATCGGTCATTGTGATTTTCTTTTTGACATGTAATTTAGTTGGTGTAGCTTGCAATTTGTTTGCTTTTTGAGACAGTGTCATGTGACAAAATGCATGTAATTTAAAAAGACACCGTTGTGAGTGCCTTAATAAACTGTGATATGGCTTCAAAAAATTATACTCTGCATAGTAGAGACAATAAATTAAAATAATTGACAGTTCAAAAACGAAATAGAATATTACAGTTATTGCTACAACGAAAGCCCGATAACCAATTAAACTCCAACTTTTGGATCACCTTGTATAATAAATCAAAAATATATAATACACATAGTAAGCCTATGAATAAATAAAACAATGCACTCTGGAGTACAAAATTTATTTATGATTCAAGCAAATTACACAACTGTTGAATTGTAATCCAGCTATTGTGAGAAACGTGAACCATAATTTGGGACAAAAACATAGCCATATGTACATGAATATGTCCCATATTTTGGGACATATACACAAATGTATATTGTATATCAGAAAATCAAAAGTTGATTTATTTATATATATTTTTTAATTTTAAATGTTGAACCCTGCACCCTGAATAGCATAGTTAAAAAATGAATAAAAGAAAAGCTGTTTTCAAAAAACTTTCTTCACCTTTACTGACTGGGTACAATGTTGATGAAAATCCAACGTTTTGTCTTCTGTACTGAATAGCTTTTTCAAGGGAAACACATACAAGAACACAAAAACAAAGGACACCAGCAGCACAGAAAAACGGTTAAAACTGAAAAGCGTAGTAAGTTTAACTTAATTTTTATAAAATAATATAGCTTGCTGCAGTACGGAAAATTCCTACATGCCACCAATGAGAACATTTCATTTCTCACTTTGCGAGAAGACATTTTTTGTATTTCAATAGCTTAAATTAACATTATTTCTGCGTATGTATATAGCAGAACCTCGTACAACAGCCTTTAAACAGTTTCAGACGGCTGTTCGAATCTTGATTTGTACGAATGGCGAATCAATTCTTTTCCCTAAAAATATGTTAATTTGATTAATCCGTTCAAGACTCCTGATGATTGTTTATAGTGTTACAGTATTGTTTATAGTATAGTTTATACTGTATAGTAATATGCATAAGTCGTGCATAACGCATCATGCTCAATGCATAAAATCATACATGAAAACTACAAAACCAATCAATATATACATGTACTGTAACAGTACTGTAAATGCACACATTGGCATAAATAAAAGGATGGAAAAAAGGAAAAATTTTATTGTTTAGAAGGGTGACCACCGTCTATAAAAACATCAGGTAACTCAGATGTTTTTTCTCTTCCTCTTTTCTGTTTGTTTTTGTTTTTTTTTGCACTAGTAAATGCTCAGGATTGGTACGAATTTCAAAGCAACGTGCAAATAGCAACGAATAGCAGGGTTCCACTGTATTTACAAGGCTTGTTGCGTTTTAGGGTTGTTTTAATATTTATTGAAGACTTTAGTAGACAATGACACAGTGAATTTGATGAAGAAACCATCCTTACTTTTTTTATTGGTTTTCGGTACATAAACATGCAAAATGTTATTTTATGAAATAAACCACGTCATATAAAAAAAAAACACGTTTACTAATTAACAACATAGGGTAAATGAGATTGACACATAAAATTGCAAGGAAAAAATAATTAACCAATTTTTTAATTAGAAGTTAATAGTTTCATTATTATTGCATTAGTGTTGTTAATATAATACGGTGTTCTTGAATTCCCAGTAGTACGTATCCAATTCTCATCATTTGAAACTCGAGCTAATGGAATCAGCCAAACTAAAGGCGACATGTCATTGGCTATTGACACAACAGGATGAGTGAAAAGTGGATTAGCACTTCATTGAATCTGGTCTTTAGGAGGGTTTTGAAGCAATAAAAATAGGGCAAACGAGGACAGTAAAAGTTCAGTATTTGTAGAGTAACCCTTTGTGCCCCCATCCCCCTCCCCCATTCTTAGTGCTTTCACGTTGGTGGTTGTCTCGACTCTACTATTGGACTTAATGAACGCTAGTGCTTGATCAATCCATGATGTCTCCCGGGGTAAAGGAGAGATCCCCATTCTGTCTATTTCGTGGTTAGAGAGAGAGACAGGGTGACAGTTTTATTTTAGTCTTGTGAAAGTGTCCTAAAGCTGCTGGTATAAGACAGTAATGAAACTCCTGTTGACATAAAGAAAGAAGTCTAAAAGTCGTTTTTTTTTAATGGTACAGCTTTGCGCGTGTCATTTAGGTGAAAAACAAGTTCCAGCCAAAGTGTAAATTACTTTTTAAGTTTAAAGTTTTTAATTTAACGAAGTACTATTCCATGTATACTTTATCGTCTACACTAGTGTGTAATCTTATATTATAAAAATACGTAAAAGAGTTTGCTAAACAATTTCATGCCTCTTGTTGAGTATTTAGAAAAATTGTTTGAAAGGAAAGGTTCACCATTTTCACTAAAAATAGTTTAAAAACGTGTTTGAAAAATAATTGTTTTTATTTTTAATATGCTTCGCACTGTAATTCTTCAACATTTGCGAGTTGCTTTGCCAGTTCGAGTTAATTAGTAATAAGACTAATATAAATTAATGGTGTGGTATGAAAAAAGTGTTAAATAACATTTATGTCAAAAGTTACTTTAGAAACATTTTCAAATGTGTTAGGTACAATTCTACCACCCTACCTTCATAATTTTGGAGAAAAAAACAATATGTGCAAAGATGCAAGCGGTGTCAATTGGCTCATAGACAGCAAGACAGGTTCAGATCTTTAAACGCATTTTCTTCGAAATTGTAAAAATGTTATTTAACACTCATTTACATCAGGCCAAATTTTTTTTACATTTGCTTAATGGCTTGTTATAATCACGAGATTTTCTTACCCCCAGAAATCTTTTTCTACTGTAAATTAAAATATTGTATACACAAACCACTAACGCGAGTGTAATTTCCCTTTGCAATTCATTTCTATCAACGCAAGTGTAAACGTAAAATCATGTCAACAACCATGCTTTATACGTCTGTTTGTCTGTTTGCTTGCTTGTTTGTGCGCATATGAATGAAATATAGTTGAACTCTGTTGAACTCAAATATAGTTGAGAAAGTTGTAACATTTATAGAGAACCTGACAATCGCGTCATCTGTACCATCTTTAAAATTTGTAAATTTTTGTTTGTTTAAGGTAACGTTCGTACTAGGTAGGGTATTGTAAAGAAAGGGGCTTGTCAAAATACAGTTTTACTGCTTATACTTAAGTTGTTATGGTTATAGTTAACCAGAAAAGAGCATTTGAGAGAGATGGTCGCAATATGAGATGTTAGTTATTCGCAAAAGTAGACTGGCAAATAATATCACAAGTAAACAAACTGGTGCACATTCTCCGAAAGTATAGATTTCACGGATTGTTTGTTTTTTGTCTAGTTTTATCCTAAAACATTTTTTTGCGTTCACCCACTTTTAATCACACTTTAAATAAAAGTTTCTACAATGTGAAAAGTGAGAGAAACAAAAGGAGGAATTTTAACAAAAACACATGCAACGATGATGCAATAGTTCAAAAAACATAGTTTTTATTTTAAAAACTTTGAAAAGTGAGAATGTTGTTATAGTATTCATACTTCATATTTATTGACGTTATTCATATTGACGTTAAGCAAAAAAAAAAAAAGACATTTTATCAAAATTATTTGAGACTCAATAGAAAACTTGTTCGGTATAAATAAATAATGGTAAATAGATAATATTACGTATAAATAAGAGAAATATGACAATTTAAAAAAAAAATAAAGTTGCACTTGGCTGTTCACTAGTTTTATAACTTAGTATCTTGATCACCACCTTGTTTCAATACGATACAGATTTGATCATCAACGTTTCTTTCAATTTTGAATTGTAGTTGATTACATACAGAGTGCATAGGTTGACTTCCATTGACTTCGCATTTGAACTGAAACTCATCATTGACAAAATATTGCACCAAAACGGAACGCAGATTTTTCAAAGTAGAATTGTCCACAATGGTAAAACACTTCAATCGTTTCTTTTGAAGAAGACCTTTGATTCCGTCAAACAATCGGGGATAAAATTCGACGTCAATTCTATCACAAAATTGTAATTCTAAACAATCCAGACAAGAGTTTGTCTTTGAGTTACACATTGGATTCACCAAAGATTGCAAATATTTTGATTTGATTTCGTGAAAACTTAAGTGTCGAAGTTGTCGTATGTCCATAATCTTTGAACTCAACTTCTCTAACAACGATTCTTGAAACTCCGATTTTTCTAGAATTTGTTCCAACGCGTCTCCGAATGTCACCGTGAGAGTATATAGCAATGGCATCCTGTCCTCGGAGAAGAATGTTGGAAAGAATTCATCTTTGAAGGTTAGATGTAACTCTTCCAAAAACGAAAAGAATGGCAGATCGTTAGAGGCCAAAGAAAAAAACAAAGCACTATCACACTCGAGATAGTTTATCGTTATGACATTTCTAAAAAGTTTCAATAGCTCGTTGCTGAGAGGAACATCGATAAGGCTCAATGCTTCGATGTTTTGAACGCGAAATGTCATTCCAGTGGTCTTCAGACCGATTTTTTGGTAAAATTGCAAGTAACTGAATGATTTTTTGACAGTTGAACCAATAGTCGATGACAATGTGAAATTGTATAATGGATTCATCAGCATGTCAAAGCAATCGACAAAAGCAAATTCGTCGATTGAAGAAGACTGCAAAATCACATTCCACAATTGACTCACCAAATCGGCCGTTAATGTTCCTAAATTCTTGTGTATAATGATTCCTTTGGTGATGCGTTTTTCCTTCACCAGCTGAATCAGAATATCCAAATGACAATTGTCAATTTCGCACTTAATCAATTGTATCCGATAAAACAAGAGATGGCGCCATTTTGGTTTCTGGATTTCCCCGAGTAGCTTTGTGCAAATGGCCGAATTGCAGTTTTCCAACAGCAAACTGTGTTGTTCGGCGTCAATGGAAGCGAAATAGTAAAAGTTACCGTCCATTGATTTGCAATCTACACACGCCCTTTGATGAGTATAGGGTCTTAATAATAGAAAACCATCAACGTAATATAGAACTTCAGAGCACCGCATAGAGCTTGGAGATGAAATTTCGTTTACAGAAAACGCAGTTGGGTAGAACAAATAGAATTTCTGCACGATAAGCGAATTGGCCGACGACTCGATTAAATCGGCAAAGTTCCAACAGACTATCGATGTTATTTTGCGTTCTACAGCCGATTGTAACATATTCTGGTATGCTAACAAAAAGCAGTCATTGAATTTTTCAGACACATTATCGACTTTATAGCAATTTGGGAAAAAGTTGATCATGATTTCGATGGTTTCGCCGTCGAAATTTCTAAATTCGTGCAAGATGGGCGTAATTTCCGGTTGGAAAATGTGGTAAATGGGAGCCCATGGTAAAAGAGATTGGAAAAACCAGCTGGGTGCTTCTGCCATCAAACCCGCAATAAAGTGCAGTAAAAGAGACTCCGTAGATGGTCCTAATCCTCGTTTTACTATGTCAACAATCTTTTGTTCAAATTCTTGGAACGTCGGGCATGAATTGCAAATAGCAAATGCCGCTAAATATTCTAAGACACTTTGATGGATAGGTCTATAGTGCGTTTTTTCTTCGTCAAAGTGCATTGAATTATATCGAACAAAAAGATCTGAATTTAGTACCAAACTACCAATGAGAGAATTCAGATGCCTTTCCTCGTTTGATAAATTGTCATTCGCTAATCTGTCAATAGCAAATTTTTCGAACCGACAAATTTCATTTCTCAAATACGCTACATTCACGTCTGTTGACGAATCCAGAATGTCAAAATCACTTTTTTCTTGCAGCATTTTTTTTTTGACTAACATTTTGTGTAAGATCAAGTTGACAAGTTTGGTGTAGAGGGTGGTTTTTGTACGAATATCGTGAACAGACTCTTTCTCTAAAATGCATCCCAGCCAAAATGCGTGTGACGGGCAGCAAAATATTTCATTATTTCCACTGAACAGCTGTTTCAAGGTTTCGTCCACTATTTTGGGATCGATCTTGAAATGTTTTTGTAAGTAGTTGTCTCTTGTCTCTACGGAAAATCCCATAAGAAAAACTCGCATTTCCCAGAATCTCATCCGATCATGCAGCATAATGGAGTTTGATGAATGTATCGACGATTTCCTGTTAGTAAAGAGTCCTGTTCTACTTGTCACGAGCATGCACGTAAACTCAAGTTCATTCTTCAACATGAAACTGTAAAGTTGTTTCCTGCTTTGTGGACTCATTTCGTCAACACCATCTAAGAGGAATAATATGTTTTTCTTCGCGATACAAGCGTGTATCTCAGACCACGTGACTGATTTCTCGAGGGCTCTGCTGATGACGTCAGTGATGACGGTTTCCAAATCAGCTTCACCCACGTCTTTGAGCAGTATTAACATCGCAAGATCGAACGATGTCATGTATTCTTGTCCTTTGGCCCAATCCGTTGCTAGTTTAGTAGCTAAAGTTGTTTTCCCACCTCCAGGATCACTTTCCAAGAGTATCTTTGTCACTTGTTTTCCATTCACTGGTTTGAAGAGATCACGGATATGGAAATACGTCGGTTCCAATTTTCTTTTGGTAGTGGAAATTTCTTCGTTGGTCGTTAAATCGATGTATTCGATTAACTTCAAATCTTGGTCAACGAACATCGTATCGATTGGAATGTCTTTGGTTATATTCGGTGGTTGGGCTATACTCAGCGATGAATAATTTTGCCTCAATATTCGCTGTAATGTTTCAAAATCTGCAACGAAAGAAATTTTAATTTTAGATTATGGTCTTTTAATACTAATAAGATAATAACCAGTCGTGTGTTTATGGCGCGGAATTCGCACCATAACACACATAACACCCAAATACAGCTGTACTTCGGTTTACGTCGTTTCGACTTGACGTCAGTTTTCATAGTACAGTACATGCACTGTACTACATAGGAAAAATATAAGTCAATTAATGTCAGTATATCAGTCAGTATAAAATGAAGGACCTGGTGTAAAAGGGTGTTAAGTAACATTTTTTTGTCAAAAATGACATAGAAGCATTTTCGAATGTGTTAGCTGCAATTTTATCTTTCTAACACATAATTTTGAGCAAAACAACAATATTTATTTATTATTAACTATACGTTCCGAGGGACATTACAGAAGAGAAAAAAAACATCAAACAACATGTACAAACATATTAGTGCAAGTGTGAAGTAGCTCATGGACAGTATGGCAAGTACAAATCAGTACATTAATTTATTTTATTTATTTTATTAAGATACACCCTCCAGGGGTAAAAACATACAAACATATAAAAAAAAAGGACACTATGAACTAAAAGACTTTTCACTTTTTTTTAAAAAAAAAGTGAAAAGTGAACTGAAACAAATTAATGGTATCTTGGAACCCTAAAAATTGAAATATAAGAATATAAGTGCACTACAAAAATTCGCTTTACATTCTGTCTAACATGAGTTCATGACTCTAGGATTACAAAATTATAAATTAAAAAATTGCGCCATTATAAGATTGCAGCAATCGAAAACATCAGCAAAGATAAAATCACATTTACACATGACAGTATGACAAGTGCAAATCAGTACACGACAGTATGACAAGTACAAATCTTCAAACGCGTTTTCCCCGAAATTGTAAACATGTTATTTAACACTCTTTTACATCAGGCCCTTCAATTTATTAAAATAAATGTAAAAATATTGAAGTATCGAACGAGTTATAAATTTACCACACGGTATTGTTATCAGCGACGTTACTTATGGTGGTTTGTAGGGTCAATATTAAAGAGTTTATTCGACTTGCGTCGTTTTTTCGACTTAAGCTGAAAAGTCTTGAACGAATTAACGACGGGATAAGGTGAGGTATTATTTTATTATGGTAGATAGCTGTCTTCATTTCCATAACCATTGGTCGACTATCATTGCCGCGTGATACTCATTTGGGAATTCCCCATAATTATGGACGGACGACTCCTCGTATAATAAATTCAGTTACCATATTTATTTGTACAACACAAACTAATTGTTATAAGATATTAAGCATTTCTCGATAATTGATTCTTTCATTTACTGAGTTACATTATGAATTCACTTACCAGCTGTTATTGAGTCATCGTTTCTGAGTGACGTTGATTCCAAATCATCAGCAATGTCATTTCTGTGTATGCTTCTTAACGCACGAATCATGTCATCTTTTGTTGCCTTGTTTCCCTTGCGGTATTTCCACAAACGAATGGCATTTCTGGCTTTTTCTTCTAAAGATTCTTTTCCTCGCTTCAATTCGGTTAGTTGGGTGTCGTTTAGCCCAAGTTCAATCCCCAAGTGTTGCAATTGTTCCCCAATATTGTTCACGATGTACGTTTCGTCTCCCTCAGCGAGTACTGCTGTATAAGTATTAATAACTTACGTTATTTTAAATTGCTTGTGATATTAGTCTCACGTGGACATTAAAAAGATGATCGTTACCTGAGTTTGAGCTAGGTTTTGATTTCTTTTGTCCCATTTTTTGTGGTTTCTGGTGGGTTATTCAGTGGTATGATTACAAAGTTTAGCATTCTAAACATCGACGAGAAAAAGTTTCAAAATTTATACAATAGCTAGATTGACATTCAGGATTGACAAGTGAGCTTGTTTGAATGTAGTTGTTAAATTATATACTGAATCTTGTCATGTAATGATGGCCCGTGCCAATCTTATCTTCCGTTATCTCATCAATCATTAAATTACAGTATCGTTATATCAGTATCATAGCGTTACTGTAACATCAAGCTGATTGAATACAGTATTGTCGAAATTTTATTGTGCCTCAACGTATATTAATAGGATTTTATCAAAAAAGTTATCTGATTATATACTAACTGAAAAACCCATGTTTCACAAGATGATCTTCCACGTCATCTTGTGAAACGTGATGACGTGGAAGAAATCTGTGTACGGTTCCGATCATCTTGAGCTCGAAGCTTAAGATGATCTTCTACGTGTTCGCATATGTTTTCTTCATCTTGGCTTATTAACAAAATATTGTGAAAATTTTATACCAATTGAAGGGTTTCAGGTAGGATAATGATAAGCCACATTTTAAAAAGTATTCAGAAGAGCAGGTTTTCTGATGAGAAACTCTACAGAGTCTCATACTGAACAACAAGGTGATTCTCTATATTATGCTGTCATTTTCTGGAAAAATCCAGTTAGTGGTACAGTAACAAGCAAAAAACAGTATGCTACCAAAGAACAGTTTGATGTAAAAACTTTTATTTTTTTTAAAAAAAGTGTGGCTTACTATTATGCTGCCCGAAACCCTTCTATTGTAAAATTCCTGGTCCGTTGCATTATCACATTAAAGAGACTGTCATAGGCAAATTCACTTACCTGAAACAATACCTGAAACAACCTTCTTCCAAATTGAATTAGAACATATGATTCAATTCAGATTATTCTGCATCACTGCCGAAAAGTCAGAGCACTACAAGATGTCATTTTTCTTCCAAGATCAAAAAATTATTTTCCTAAATTATTCTCCAACACCGTTCCTAGTCCTTTTCTTAATTCAAAATTAAGAGATTGCGGTTAAACGTTCTTTGGTAGCCTACATCTTTTACACTTTAAAATGATTTTTTACAAATAATATTTCAAGGAATTAGCAAATAGTTCAATTTAAGAAATAGTTGAGTTTCTCGATTACTATCAAATCTTATCATGATTGAGATTTACACAAACTTAATTTAATAATGTTATTTATTGATTTATTGCTTACCATGACTGGTGTTGTTTTTAAAAATCTTGCGTCTACAGGATTGATATTAAAGATTGAAAACATACCCAATATTTGAAGTGGAACCAAAAAACACTGGTGAAACTCTGAGACAAAAATAAGGCTAAAAAAACAAAAACAGAAGCTTTCAAAACATGGTCCCGTGATAAGAATTTAGTAAATTTGACTGAGCTCAAAAGGGTAAATAGTGTGTATAAAAGTGTCATAAAAAAGCAAAAAGAGATATGATTGTTTCAACTTCGAATATAGCTCACCTATAGCAACTCATTAACTTTAATAGAGCCACAAAAATAACTGAATTGCCATCGTATGAATGGAAAAACGTTTTACGCCGATATATTGTGTTTTCATAGGCGTTTCATGGTTTTCCCTTCCCTTATATGATCCCTTGCATCGCATGTTTTAAAAATTAAAAATTAAAAAATGAAATATTGTTGGTTAGACAATTTTATTTTGTTACGTTAATAATGTATATTATTTGAATCTCTGGTTACAAGATAAATGATAACATATGTCATTATGAGAATGTTGAATGATGTTTTTTTTCTTCAAACGATAAGATATCAACTACAATACCTTTTATGCATTCATATCAATATTATCGTATCCTTGCATCACAAAAAAGAAACTGTGCTTGTAGATATAAAGATTTGGTGGATACAAAAATGCAATACTGTATTAATATTATTTAATGTATATTTCAAAGTCAACGTTAGAATATGATATTCGTTTTTTCTCTTACTTCAGCTATATTATCTCATCAATTTATAATGTAATCATTTTTTTTCATTATTTACTCTTTCAATGAAGTTTAGGATACTTATTCTAATTTTTATGGTGTTAGTCGTCTACTTTGAAGGATGTCTTGATTTTCATTCTATTAAAGGCGTAGAATTCTGCAACACTCTTCGCGTTTAATTTAATAGACTTGTCTTCCTATGGAAAGTTTGGTTGCTTTGGTTACCGGATGTGACTTCCTCATTCTCCAGAAAGATTTTATTATCATTAAGGAACCCCTGTAATATCCTGTGATTCTCTCATCAGCAACATTTTGTGTGTGTAAAAATGGATATTATTGTGCGCATCCATCTAGAGCAGGTGGTTCCGAATTGAATGAAGATTGGCAGAAGATTATAAGGATAATTCCGTACTTTTCCGTTAACTGAGATTTTCGATGGTGGCGTTAGTGGCTATTACCATTTGTATTACTCGACGTAATACTAACTGTTTTTTTTAACTAAGTTAAACTGGGGTAACTATACTCATAGTTACCAAACTGGGTTAGTTATAATTACACCAACGGTAATTTCAGTTAACGGAAACGTGCTAAGGATCCTATAGGAAAAGTAGCTTTTTTTAATATAATAATTTTTCAATAAGTTCAATTTCATATAGGAATTGATAGTTGATTCAGTTTTGATTACTGCATTTTTAGATTAATGCTCAGATCTTTATTTCAGTTTTGGTTTTATTTTAAAGTAAGTTTCAAAGAAAACTATGAAATTTTTATTAAATAGGATTAAAATTTAGTTTATTTTTTACGAACATTTTCTGCTGTAATATTGCACAAAATTACATTAACATATTACTACATTATATTAAAATATTTACACAAATTTATAAGATATACAAAATTAACAAAATTCATAGAACGCTGTAGGGAAATGCTTTTGAGTCCATGGGAATTAGTGTTTTTAAGATACGCGTATTATGAATAACCTTCGATATGTTATAAATATTCACAAAATTCGACATCATTCAGAGTTTTCATCATACCAGTTTAGTTGTTTGTCGTGTTTGAAACTTTTTAAGGGGTATCGATTTTTTCAATTCAATACGAATACGATTTCGTATTTTTGAGTGACGTGCAAACTTTCGTCTACTGCTACAAGAATGGTAAAGCTTACTTCCGTTAATTTCACATTTGAACTGAAACTCTTCTTTGGAAAACATGTAAGGCAAACTATGACTATGAGGAGGATCAGCGTTGTCTATGATGGCGAAATGGTTCAAGTTTCTCTTTCTGAGAAGGTTTTTCACTTCGTCAAAGTGATCTGCTGATTCTGGGTCAATCATGAAGCCACTTTTAAACATCACTTCAAAACTGTCTAATTTGACGTCTGATAGTGCTGCAAAAATTTGTTTGAGGTATACTTTCAAATGACACGTTTCAATGTAGCGAAAGCCTAAAATTCCAAACTTTTTGGTTTTCAACAAGTTTGAAATGAACTGTTCATAAGTGGGTGGGAGTTCTTTGGGCTGGTTCGAATCAAATGCTAAAATAAAGTTTTGTAAAGATGACAACTGATTTTCTGAAAATGAAGAGGAAAAGATGATGTCATCGCTGAAGTTAAGACATAACTCTTTTAGAGTAGACAAGAAAGGGGGGCTCGGTGTTGAACAAAATACAAACAATTGATCTTTGCATTTTAGATACTCCAAAACATTAGCAGTGTTGCAAATGCTTTTAAAATTTTCGGTGACTGGTTGGCCAAGCAGAGACAATTCTTTAGTGCCCTTTAGCGAGAATTGTGGTGTTGTCTCTTTTGAAGAGAGATTGCCTTGAAATCCCAATGATCGGAATGCTTTTTCACTGGATGTTACTGCGAAAGTTGATGGTTGGATTTGTGTATCACCAAACCAAAACTCGTCAATTGAAGGGGAGCCCAGAACGGCGTTCCACAATTCATTTACCACCCCACATTCTAATTTCCCATTGTGATTACCGATCACACTGATTTCTTTGGTGACATGATTTGTGTTCACCAGTTCAACGAGTGACTTCAGATGAGTGTCATCGATATTGCAGTTTACTATACGTACTCTGTGAAACGAGATGTCACGCCATTCACCATATTGCATTTCATTGAGAATCTTAGTGCATGAGAATTGATCGCATTCAACTAATATCACGCTTCGAAAATCAGCATTGACTGACTTGTAAAATGAAAAGTACTGTTGGAAATTAAAATCAAAAAACTTCGTTACTTGACAAACCACTTCTTTGCATTGAATCTCAATCTCGGGTGAATTGCTAATAACCGAAAATGGGTTAATCAAATGTAACTTATTCAATTTGATTTCTTTGGCTGGAAGCGATTCTACAACACCTGCGTCTAGAATTATTACTGATACCAATTTATTTACCGAAGCAAGTTGAAACAACTTTTTGTGACAGGCGGATATGGTTTCTTGATTATTCACTATTTCGTAGTGTTTGGGGACAAACTTAAGTAGTAAGTGAATTATTTTCTCATTGAAATCTGTAAGTTCGTGTAAAAGATTGTTCATTCCTGGTTGATCAACGTCGTAAATGGACGCCCAAGGTAGAAGAGCTTTGAATAACCAATCGGCTTTTCCTTCCATTAAACCTGCTACAAAGGTCATTAAAAGAGAATTTTTAGAAGGGCCTAATCCACATCTCATTAGTTGAGTGATCTTCCTTTCAAATTCATCAAATTGGGGAGACTGGCTAATACTGAAGGCTACGAAAAATTCCAAGAAACTTCGATGCATTGGTTGGTAGTAAGTTTCTTCTTCATTTTTAATGAGAGAGTTGTATCTCATTAAGATATCTGACTCCAACAACCAGCTAGTTGTATTGAGACAAGTCAGTTCATCTTTTGTAAACATGAAATCGTTCCTAACTAACTTATTCACTGCTAATTTTTCAAATTTATAAATCTCTTTTTTTAAATTCTTAATTATAGAATTCGACGATGGCGCAAAGATATTCAATTGTTCTTTTTCACGTAGCTTAAGTTTTCGGACCATCGTTTTATGGAGGATACGATTAACCAACTCTTTGTAAAACATAGTTTTTGTACTTAATTGTTGAGAGGAATCGTTTTCTAGCATACAACCCCACCAAAATACAACTAAGGGGCATCTAAGCATTTCTCTACTGTGTTCACTGAACAAGGATTCCATTTTTGTATTTAATTTTACTGGGTCTATTTTGAAATGTTCCCGAAGAAGATTTTGTGTCTCTTTGAGTGACAATCCTTCAAGAACAACTCGCGTTTCCCACGAGTCGGTGTTGTTATTTCGAAGTAGAAGTGTTTTTGTGGAATGGTGAATACACTCTTTGATGCTGAACAGCCCTCGTCTGCTGGTAACCAAAATGCAAGAACATTTCAGCTTTTCTTTAAACAGAAGATCATCAATATGTTTTCTTGCGCTCGCACTCAATTCGTCATATCCGTCCAGGATCAGCAAAGTCTTTTTGAAAGCTAAATAGTCATTAAGCTGATTTTGTTGAACCGATTTGGTTCCAATTCCTCGATTGATCAAATCAACGAGGACATTTTGCAAATGATCGCCAGCTAGTTCTCTCAGAGGTATCAACAATACCAACTTAAACTTGGAACTTATGTAGTTTTTTCCGTTGGCCCAATCTGTTGCCAGTTTCGTAGCAAGCGTGGTCTTACCAAATCCCGGATCTCCTTCCACCAGGATCTTTGTCACTGATTGATCATTCAAGTTTTTAAACAATTCTTGTATGTGCAATTTTTGGCAACATGTTTCTTCGTGTGCTTTTTTGAATTCCACCATGTTTTGATCAACGAAGATTTCGTCTATTGGCAGATCCTTCTGAATGCCTGGTGGCTGTGGAACACTTATTCTTGAGTACACTTTTTTAATCGTTTTTTGCAGCTTGGAAAGATCTGAAAGATAAAAATGAATGTATCATATCGAACAACTATAAATGTTTGTATCATCTATACAATTAAAAAAAAAATTGAACGTCTGTTTGGCTGTCTGTTAGTGTGAGCGTTACATTTTTAGATGAGCAATTAAAGATTTTATTTCCAAAACGTCTTAAATCCTGGAAACACAATTTTTCAGGAAACGCTCACTTTGGGTGAGCGAGTACAAATTTGTATTATGTGAAACAAAATACAATCTAATTGTTATAAAATGCAAAATCTTTCTCCTCCTCTTCCTTCTCCTCACTAGTTATGTTTCTATAGAAACAACCGAAACGAAATAAAAAATAAATATTCTAATTATAACGAATATTGCGAATAATAACTAACGAATATTGCGCAGCAACATGAGCTAAATGAATAAATAAGTTTTTTAGGCTCTCCCTCTTCACTACCTACAGTGCTTATCTACTATTCACCTGGTACCGGTACTCACAAAGTAAAATTAAACAAAAAGTTGGTGAAAAAAACAAAGGTTGAGAAGCTGTTTTGGTTTCAACAATAGGTATACCATGGCCACAACCTAACTTACTTCATTCAAAAAGTTTTAAAAAACGTTTTATTTTTATTTTTTGCATCTTGTTCTCTCTCCCTTCACTTTTCACATGTACACTCAAAGTGAAGTTAAAGAAAAAGTGGGTAAAAAAATTTGCTATTATGCAAATTTAAGGCTCAGTTTCGGTGTTTTAAAAACAAAAGGAAGAGATGATAAACAAGTCTACAACTCTACTGAGCAACAACTCAACTTAACTACAAAGTTTACGATAGTTTAAGTTAAACTAGTTAGGAAAGCTAGTTTAGTAGTTTATGTCAGGTCAAGTTATGATTGCATATTGGCGAATATTTTTACATTCGCACCAGTACAGATGCATATATTTGTGCACACATCTGTATATATTGGTAGAATGTATAGGTTTTATGCAAAAATTGCATGGTTATATCAAAAGTTTATCTATTTTTGCTATTTCTTAAGGATTTTGCCATGCTTTACGCATGGCACTTAGTCTTATTGAGAATCTAGCTATATGGACATAGCGCACCTGTCATTTTTTGACCTCCCCCCCCCTCCGTATTAACTAGGGCGGATACAGTACATGTATGACGACATTGGCTTTGAGTACAGATAGTCTTCTTCACAATTGGAATCATTGGAATTTTTGCAATTATGATCAACGTCATATTCATAAATCTTATCTAAAGAATTTTGATAATCAATTGTATTATCGTATATTGCATAATTGACCATATTGTCGTTTAAAGACATCTATAAAAGTTAACATATTGGTCCTCGTGACCGAGATCAATTAAAATAAACAAATTTTAAAAAATAAAAATGATTTTTTTTCGGATGCTTTGGTTTTTATGTTAAAAACATTCATTTCAAAACTCACTTTTAAGTTACTCTATGAAGAGTTCATTAGTTGGTTGATAAATAAAAAAGAATTTTACAGATTACTCGGATGAATCTAAAACGACACTGTTTATGTAGCAGAGGGCTTACGTGAGAGTTCGGTTGTCTAATTTTTAAAATCGTCTGTAAAAATACAGTATGATTAGAATTAAAGGACTTCGGGCAATATAATGGCAAACCACATTTTTGAAATTGTTCAGGAGAGCCGTTTTTCTGGTGAGAAACTCCATAAAGTACCACACTGAGCAACAAGGTGCTTATGCTTATGCAACAAGGTGCTTAAGGTGCTTATCAAGGTGCGTATGCTGCCATTTTATGAAAAATACAGAAAGTGGTAAAGTAACAAGCTAGAAACGTTAATGAAAGACAGATGGACGTGAAAATGTCATGTTTGGAAAAAATGTGACTTACAATTATATTGCGCAAAGTCCTTCAAGTGTTTATTATATCTCCGCCTGTTTCTCAAGACACGAAATCTTAGGAAGAAACTTGTTTTGTTTTTCTTTGAAAGCAAAGTCATCACTAACCTGTTAACATCTGTTCAACGTTTTGAGTTAATGGCGAGTCTAAGTCATCAGCAATATCGTTGCGGTCTATTTTCCTTAAACACTGTATCATCACTTTTTTAGTTGCATTTTTTCCATTTTTTTGTTTCCATAAACGAATAGCTTTTCGGATCTTTTCGTCCAAATCTACTTTTTCTTGTTCCAAACCGGTCATTTGGGTCTCCGTTAACCCAAGTTCTCTTCCTAGTTGCTGTAAACCGGGACCAATATTGTTCACAAGATACTTTTCTTCTTTCTGTGTCAGTAGGACTGGTGAACCAGAGACTGAAATTTGCGTAACGATTATTAAATAATCGTTATTTATGGTTAATATTGTTTAAATCGAAATTAGTGACATATGCAAGTTTGTGACGATTTCTTTTTACCTTCGTATTTTGAATGATTTCTTCCCATTTTGTTTTTAGCACCAAGTTGTGTACAAAGTTACGTTTCTAGAATATTCATCATCATCATATAACGTCATGTTATGTAGTCTCATATACATATAATCCATTAAATTGGGCGTAGGAAATTAATTCTTGTTTTCTTATGCACATGCATTTTCTCAACAATTTGGGAGTTAACGTAGTTAAATGTAATAGCCTACCTTGGAATGCAAGGTAGGCTACTTGGTACTTGTTGGGATGCAGTGATTTGAGTGTACGATGATTTGAAAATATTTCAATACGTATCTCCTGTTATCTTATCGTGCGGCAAGTATATTATATTAATTATTATATATCATGACGCAAAAAAATATTTGATATTATTCATATTGTTTCAGTTTGAATGGCAATTTGAATGTTGCAACAATAAAATTATACAATCGTATCTAATAACAATCAAACAATGATTTGAATTGGTTTTTAATCGCTTCAATTTTAATTTTTATCTTTAATTTCCAATGAGCGTTGTTATAACTAATTTCTTAGATCTATAAAATGTTAACTAATTTTTTTTTGATTTTTATTTACTTGAAATTAGAAGAAAACTCGTCAATAATAACGACGAAAACTAATTGCAATTTAACATTGAGCAATTGGAGACTTGCCCGGAATAACGTTGTATGTTACAAAAATTTAATATTAAGATTATTTATGAAAAACTGTGCCTCACACATGGGCCTAGCTAGTGCTGTCAATAGACAAACTCATACCTACCTAAACATACATATATATTACTTCGAAATTGGGCACCTAATATGTGACAATGACAATGTGTTGCTGAATACTTCTTTTGCCATTTACTAAAATATGAATCGTTACATGCAACGTTATTCTGGGCAAGCCTTCAATTGCTCATTTCACAATGAGCAATTTTTCTAATTTAAGCAGTTGATTGTGATAATTTTATTTCGGTTTATTTAATTTAATGTTCAAATTTATGTTGTTGTGAAAGCATTCGGCCATGAGAGAAGACCGGTCAAATTAAAAATTATCACTATTATGTTTGATAACTAATAGATAATGATGGTCTTAATGAACGTGACAAAATTGATACAAAAGTGGGTTTTTTGTTATCTTTGATATCACAGATATTACATTTCATATTGCGTGTAGGCCTACTGTACTATACTGTACAGTTACTATGCTACCGGCAATGTTTAAAATTGAGCTATTCTATACGATGCCTTGCCTCTTTCGGCAAAATGTAAAATAACATCTATTGTTTAAGTTGAGACTGAGTATTGAGTGGTTTATTTTTTAATATGAAAAACAGATGATACATACTCGTAAAAAAACACAAATACAACAATTGAAAAATTGCTGGAACCAGGCCTTTTACAATTAGTTTAGGTTAGTAAACATCATTCTTTCTAAAAATTATTATACGCATACATGAATAAATAAATTGAAAATACAGAAATAAAAAATGACATAAAATGGCATAAATCAAATATCGAATTACTCAAAAGTCGCATAAATTACATTTTCGTATAAATAGAAATTCGCATAAATTGAATATTTAAATTACTCAGATAAATTTTAATTCGCATAAATCGAAACATGTATAAATCAAAAATAAATTTATTTGCATTAAGTATCCAGCCTACATACAGTATATACGAAACAGTAGGCTATATAAAGTGCTCTTTATATAGCTTAAAATGCTTAAAAAGCATTTTAATATACTTGTTGTTGTTTTTTTAATTTATCCACATTTGAAATAGCATCCATGAAACCACACAATTAAATGCAGAAATTAGTATATTCGAAGTTCTGCACTATTTTAATAATCAAGTTTATTTTTTGTCATGTATCTTTTATACGTATAATTTAAGAATCTGAAATATTTTTTTACTAATTTTTTAGTTTTCACGAATTGCTGAAGTTGAAAAATCTTTCTTAAATAGATAAAGTTTCATTCGCTTGTCGAATGGTTATAACTAAAATCAAATGTAGACCCAATGCAACCTGGCATATACTGTATAAAGACATGCAAAAAATATGAAAAAAAACACAAACATCTCAAATCAATTTTATTTTATTAAGTGTTCAATAACCCCAAGTGCCAACAAGGTTTCAAGAATATTTTTTTTATACAATGTATCACATAGATTCTTAATTTGGTTATAACTTTTAACGTTTTTTTTTTAATTATTGTAGATTTGAGATAATATTAAATGATATTATTGTTTATGATAACACAACTTCGTGTGAAAAAAAGTTGGAAAAAAAGCAAAACTGTTACTTAAGAAAAAATGTCTAGTTATTATAAACGACAAGAGTACATTAAGTATGCTTAAACAAGTATAAATCAAATATCGTAAATTTTTCAAATAGCTGTTTATGCTGAGATACATGAAAAGTAAAATGCTAATTTTATTCGAACAGATATGACAACAAAAGATATTTCAACTATAACCATCACTAATTAACATATGGTGGCAAAAAACAAAACAAAACCACATTACAGTAACACATTACATTCATTAACATTAAAATGTAAAGATGTCATTGAGCTTACAAATAGACATTTGCCTTTGTTTGTAACTTAAACGTTTATGTAACGTAGTGAAAGATACAAATAGCTGTTGGATACATAAAAATCTGGGATACATAAAAAGTAAAATGCTAATTCTATTCTAACAGATATGACAACAAAAAATATTTGAACTATAACCATAACCAATTAACATATGATAGCAAAAAAAACCCCAAAAAATACATTACACTAACACGTTACATTCATTTACATTAAAATGTTATGGATGACATCAGTGACATCAGATATAGATGACAGATATGGATGACATCAGATATCAGTGAGCTTACAAATAGACATTTGCGAACATTTGTTTGTAACTTAAACGTTTATGTAACGTAGTGAAAAAAAAAGATCTTAGTAATAAACGACCTTGTGAAATCGTAACCAAATAATGAAGTGCACAACGGTACTTGATAACTCTACAGTGTTTGTGTTAATCTTCAACAAAACACCTGTTCAATGTAATTTTAATCAACAATTTCAGGGAGGGCGTTGAAATGGTTTACATCGGACTTATCTTTTAACTGGATCCGACCACGAAACTTGTTTAAATGCGCGGTTTTCTGACTCCAGGTGGAGTGATCAGGTTGTCTTCCATTGACTTCTGATTTAAATTGAAATACGTTTTCGGAAAAGCTATTCATGAAAACGGACAGCCAATCATTACAGCAGTCTTTTTCATCCACTATGGCAAAATTTCTCACTTGCTTATTTATTAGAAGCTTTTCAACACTTCGTATGAGTTCTGAATCCAACTCTGAGTACATTTCTTGGAATTCAACTTCTAAAACATCAAGACTGTGGTCACCAAGACTGTGGTCGATAGTCGAATTAACTATCATATTGGCCAGAGTTTCGAAATATTTCACTCTGGTGGAATAGAACGCTAGGAACCGAAGCTTTCGTAACACGGCTACAAATTGGCTACACAATGTTGGTGAAAGTGTATCAACTGACACAGGATTCTCGTTCCCTCGAAAGCTAATCGTTAACATCTGTAACGATGTTAGTTGTGTCAGCTTACAGAAAATTGACATGCTTTCATCCATAACTGTTAAATGCAGTTCTCCCAGAAAACACAGGAACGAGAAATTGCAAGACGATACATGAACGAACAAATCAATATCGCATTCGAAATATTTCATGTTAGAAACATTGATGAAAATCTTCGTTAATTCATCGTTAAACTCAATATCATGGAGACTCAATTGTTCTATGGACTTAATTAAAAGTCATGTTCCGACTTTTTGAGAGTGATGTTCTGAAAGTTTAAAGAACGAAATGACTTGTTCATTTTGTCATCAGCCGAGAATCTAAAACAGAAGGACGAATTTTCAGTCGTAACACTGTTACAAAAAGCAAACTCGTCAACTGTTTCAGATCTTAACACAGCATCCCATAATTGATTTGTGCGTTCATCGAGTAGCTTCTCGCCGGTCAGTATGTATCTGATGTTAACCGTCTTGGTGATACGATTTTCTTTCAACAGTTGGATCAATGAATCGACATCATTGCTGCTAATTTCACAATCCATTAATTCAATTCGATGAAAGGATAGATGTCTTAATTTTCCTTTTTCCAGTTCATTAAAAATTGTTCGACAGACTGATGTGTTACAATCAACCATTTTCAGGTTGTGTTGTTGGGAATTGATAGATGCAAAAAATGAACAATTGCAATGGAATTTCTCCATGTTTCCAATCTTTCTATTTTTCTCATTTATAGAACCCTTAAATTCATAAACCACTTCGTTGCAAGTGACAGAAGTAGTGGTTAAACTTGGTGTAATTGAAATTTCCGTAGGTTGAAACAACAACAATGTTTCCGAAACAATTTCATGGTTCTCACGTTCTTGGACTTCATTTTCGTGGTTCTCACTTTCTTGGACTCCATTTTCGTGGTTCTCACTTTCTTGGACTCTATTTTTATGGTTCTCAATTTCTTGAACTTCACTTTCATTTAGGGTGGTTTGATCAGTTAAATTCCATTCCAATACTGATACCCTTTTCTCTGCTATAGCGCGTCGGAGCAAGTTGAGATATTTCGAGCAGTGATTTGGTATGCCGTTATGTTCACTCTCAACATATTTGTAGTACAATGGAAAAAAATTGACTAACAATTTCATGGTTTCATCGTCGATATTGGTCCACTCCTCTAAAATCATCATCTTTGGGTGAGTGATATCGTAAAGCGCTGCCCAAGGAAGAAGAGATTCCAACAACCAGTTCATGTTTTCTTTCATTAAACCTGCTACGAAAGGTACCAGAAAATAGTTTTCAATCACATGCAATCCTCTCTTTATTACATCACTGATATTCAGTTTTAACTTTTCTAAAGTAGTTGAATTGTCAACAATATAAAAAGCAGCCAAAAATTCAAAGATTTGTCTGCTGATCGGTTCATAGACAGTTTGTTCTTCATCTTCAGAGCTCATCATTTTGTACTTTTTTAAAATTTCCGAATATATCAAAATGCTGGTTGAGAGGCATTTCAGATCGCTTGTTTTGAGCTTCGTACTGCCATCGAATAATTTGTCAAGAGCAATTTTTCCCAACTGACACATTTCTAACTTCAAAGAAGTCAATTTTGCATTTGTGGTTGACGGGAAAACATCCAAAGAATCTTCCTCGTTCAGAAACGAATTTCGAACCAACGTTTTGTGAAGGATGAGGTTGACTTGTTTTTTACACAAGTCTGTTGTTGTTTCAATGTTGTTAGTTTTCTTCCGTTCTGACAGCCACCCGAACCAAAACATAAACGAAGGACTTTGCGATAAGCCACGCTGGAACAATTCCATGTTTCTAGTGAATTCTTCGTTATTAATTTTGAATTGTTTTCGAAGCAGTTCATTCGATTGAAAAGCTGAGAACCCCGTCAAAACAATGCGAAGATTCCAGAACTTTCTGTTGTTTGTAGATCGCAATAGAATGGTTTCTGAAGAAGGTTGTAAAGTTTCGGCAATAGAGACTATTCCGGTTCTGCTTGTTACCAAAAAAGATGTCGATTTCATTTCTTTTCTCAGCAGAAATGCTCGTACTTGTTCTCTTTCATCCAGCTTCAGTTCATCGAAACCATCCAAAAGCAGCAGAAATTTTTTCTCATCTATGTAACTATACAACTTTTCGGCGCTGATTGTTTCCTCAATGGCGTTGTTGATGACTTCGATTATAATATTTTCAAGCTTCATTTTTTGAACCTCTCTGAGAGGTATTAATATTACTACATCAAACCGTGTATTTATATATTCTTCTTCTTTGGCCCAATCATTTGCTAATTTTGTGGCGAGCGTTGTTTTTCCATAGCCTGGTGCTCCTTCCACTAAATGTCTAATTATTGTTCGTTCTTTGAAGAGATCGTTGACATTAATCAATTTTTCGTTTTCCTTCAGTTTCACGGTTTTGCCGTCTATTACGTCTTCACTTATGTACATAGATTGATGTACAAATAATTCACTGATGGGCCAGTCTTTCTTTATGTTTGGTGGCTGTGGTATACTCAATGAAGAATACACGTTTCTCAGCACTTTTTGTAGTTTGATAATATCTATGGAAACCAAAATCATATTTCACAATTAGTATGTTTAATTGTCGAATAATCTACTTAGTTTATAATTTACAAGTTTTGGTTGTAACCTAATAGCCTACAGTCAAACGTCTGTACCTAAATTTTCTCTATTATTCGAATAGAGCTTTTGATTTGATTGACCAGAAACACACGTAGGGGCAATTCCATGGTGTACTAACATAACATATTTACATCACTTTTTTTGCTAATGTTGAATAATAATCTAACAGCAATGCTTTATTTTCTTATCAAGTATGTTTCATATCTTTAAAAAATTAACCATTTTCAAGTAAAATCAATATGAATGTTCAATTTTGGTGAATTCAAATGGAAACTATGTAGTTATGTTAGTATTTTAATATTGTGAATAAAATAACTATTTGACACTTCTGAACGGTTATATACATATTGATCAAGTATTTCTCTGAAACAAAAAACCTGTTCTATATTCACATTTACCTTGAATGGATGTTCTATTAGTATGCTACAGTCAATTATTTAAAATCATATGGAATTTGGAATTCATTTTGTAAAATAATAAGTTTAAACATGCGTAATGTGACTAACATATTAAGTGATATGTGCAAATTTGTATATGATAATTTATGTTCAGTTGGAAATACACAATTGAAAAAAAATCCACATTATGTGACTAACAAAACCTGCAGAAATTAGTGTAACAAAATTAAGCCAAATCTTGGTGAGTCAAACTTCTTATTATATTATCCAAATTACTATACACTGTCAACCCTACAGTGATTACATAATAATTGATTATTTATTATTATTTTACATTTTACAATATCAAACTTGTATACTCTGTAAAAAAAGGCATTTTGGATTGATAGACATTTCTATGGAATTGTCCCTACACAAAATCATCTCACTCGAATTTTTAAGACAGTCCCATGGGTATTCGATTCGGGTAACCTAAAATTGCTCGAATATAACATAAACCCTAAAATTGCACGAATTCGAGATCGTGCGAATCTGGACGAGAATGGTGACGTCAATAGAGTAAGTGATTTATTTCAAACCTTTTTGGAGGGACTAACAACGTATGATAAAACCAGCAAGGTGCGTGAAAATTGTTTAGAGTCACAAATTAAAGGGTGTAATATCGGTAAACAATTAATCTGGTTTTGTAATAACGAGGTCAACGTGATGTTATTGTAACAAGGTTTCCGTTTGGTTTCATTTTTCTTGTTGCTGTGAAATTCGAACTAAAACGCACCGACATATGATACATGGTTTTGTTGATTTATATTTCTGCAGTTACAAACATTAAGTGTATGAATTTATGTTGATTAGTATTGTGCCTAGTTTTCCGAGTTAAATAATGGTGCAAATCTGGTATTAAGATCATGGATTAATGCAGAAATTGTGATTCTCTTATTTGTTTGGATTTACTTTAAATCTAAGGCTCGTAGCAAACTAGTGCGATCCATCGCATGCGATTGATCGTCAAGGGGGTGTTTCTATGTTGTTTTTCAATAGACAGTCTCAAAAATAAAGATGATCTTGAATTCAAGATCTTCATTTTTGAGACTAGTCATTATAAAAAACAGTAGTCAAGCTAGGGGAACTGTCTCCAGAAACGGTCCCTGAGTACCATTTATCAATACATTACTTTTGAACAGATAAAGTATCGTAAAAGTGTATTACCGTTCAATGCTTGTTCGTCCATCGTGAATACGCCGTTCGTTACTTTTGAAACAATGAAGTTCTTAGCCTACGTCCAACTCAAAAACTGGGTAAATGGTTTGTTGGGTATCTTGCTAATTTTTTAATAAAATACCATTATTTTCACCATCCATTCAATGAAGTAGAGGAAAAGGAAGTGTCCATATTTTCCCAAAATTTCCAGGGAAATCTGAAATAATACAAAATTTATTATTTTGTGGTGAGCGGTTTTAGCCCTAGAGGGCGTTGGCCGCCAGGGGCGGAGTTTTGTGTTCATGCTCTCGAGATGCATGCGGCGTGCATGCATGCATCGGTGATCTTTGTTGTAGAATTGATATACTGAAAATCATGAATAAAATCTGGGCTTTTTGGTCTGGCTTTCGAGCCGTTAACATCTTGTCTCTGGCTGTTGTTCTGTAGTCGTAGACTTCTCTCTCCTTACAGGTCAATGGATCGTCAGGCCTTTAATGGTCAAGGCAAGCAGCGAGAAGCTGGTCGCGCAGAAGGCGGTGTCGCCCTAGTCAGACTACGCGTACCGTTCCTGTCAGG